>JAUNZM010002315.1:0-39959 GCA_033459285.1 Clamator glandarius
GTCCGTGTGTCCGTCCCTCTGTCCGTGTGTCCCTGTGTCCATCCCTCTCTCTCTGTGTCCCTGTGGCTCCTGCTGTCTGTGTGTCCCTGTCCCTGTCCGTGTGTCCCTCCTGCTGTCTGCGTGTCCCTCCCTCTGTCCGTGTGTCCCTCTGGCTCCTGCTGTCCGTGTGTCCGTCCCGCTGTCCGTGTGTCCATCCCTCTGTCCGTGTGTCCCTGTGGCTCCCTCTGTCCGTGTGTCCCTGTGGCTCCCTCTGTCCGTGCGTCCCTCCCTCTGTCCCTGTGTCCCTCTCTCTGTCTGTGTGTCCGTCCCTCTGTCCGTGTGTCCCTCTGGCTCCTGCTGTCCGTGTGTCCGTCCCGCTGTCCGTGTGTCCCTGTGTCCCTCCCTCTGTCCGTGTGTCCCTGTCCCTGTGTCCCTCTGGCTCCCTCTGTCCGTGCGTCCCTGTCCGTGTGTCCATCCCTCTGTCCGTGTGTCCCTGTGGCTCCCTCTGTCCGTGCGTCCCTCCCGCTGTCCGTGTGTCCCTCCCTCTGTCCCTGTGTCCCTCTCTCTGTCTGTGTGTCCGTCCCTCTGTCCGTGTGTCCCTCTGGCTCCCTCTGTCCGTGTGTCCCTCTGTCCGTGTGTCCCTCCTTCTGTCCGTGCGTCCCTCCCTCTGTCCGTGTGTCCCTGTCCCTGTCCATGTGTCCGTCCCTCTGTCCGTGTGTCCCTGTCCCTGTGTCCCTCTGGCTCCTGCTGTCCGTGCGTCCCTGTCCATGTGTCCGTCACTCTGTCCGTGCATCCCTCCCTCTGTCCGTGTGTCCCTGTCCCTGTCCATGTGTCCCTCCCTCTGTCCGTGTGTCCCTCCTTCTGTCCATGCATCTGTCCCTCTGTCCATGCGTCCCTCCCTGTGTCCGTGTGTCCCTGTCCCTGTCCCTGTGTCCCTCTGGCTCCTGCTGTCTGTCTGTCCCTGTCCATGTGTCCGTCCCTCTGTCCGTGCGTCCCTCCCTCTGTCCGTGTGTCCCTGTCCCTGTCCATGTGTCCGTCCCTCTGTCCGTGTGTCCCTCCCTCTGTCCGTGTGTCCCTGTCCCTGTCCATGTGTCCGTCCCTCTGTCCGTGTGTCCCTCCCTCTGTCCGTGTGTCCCTGTCCCTGTCCCTGTGTCCCTCTGGCTCCTGCTATCTGTCTGTCCCTGTCCGTGCGTCCCTCCCTCTGTCCGTGCGTCCCTCCCTCTGTCTGTGCGTCCCTCCCTCTGTCCGTGTGTCCCTGTCCCTGTCCATGTGTCCCTCCCTCTGTCCGTGCGTCCCTGTCCCTGTGTCCCTCTGGCTCCTGCTGTCTGTGCGTCCCTGTCCGTGCGTCCCTCCCTCTGTCCGTGCGTCCCTCCCTCTGTCCGTGTGTCCCTCCCTCTGTCCGTGCGTCTGTCCCTCTGTCCGTGCGTCCCTCCCTCTGTCCGTGTGTCCCTGTCCCTGTCCCTGTGTCCCTCTGGCTCCTGCTGTCTGTGCGTCCCTGTCCGTGCGTCCGTCCCTCTGTCCGTGCGTCCCTCCCTCTGTCCGTGTGTCCCTCCCTCTGTCCGTGCGTCCGTCCCTCTGTCCGTGCATCCCTCCCTCTGTCCGTGCGTCCGTCCCTCTGTCCGTGCGTCCCTCCCTCTGTCCGTGCGTCCCTCCCTCTGTCCGTGTGTCCCTGTCCCTGTCCCTGTGTCCCTCTGGCTCCTGCTGTCTGTGCGTCCCTGTCCGTGCGTCCGTCCCTCTGTCCGTGCGTCCCTCCCTCTGTCTGTGCGTCCCTCCCTCTGTCCGTGCGTCCGTCCCTCTGTCCGTGCGTCCGTCCCCCCCCAGTACTACTTCTCGGTGCGGGTCCCGGCGGGGCAGGAGGCGCCGGGGGTCTGGGTGGGCTGGGTCACCCCCGACTTCCACCACCTGGACGCGGCCTTCGAGCTCTCGCGCGTCCGAACCGTCACGGTCACCATGGGCGACGACCGCGGCAACGTCCACCACAGGTACTGGGACCCGCTGGGAGCAACTGGGACCCGCTGGGAGACCCTCAAACGGGGAACCCCCAACGGGGACCCCAAGCTGGGATGGGAGACTCTCAAACTGGGACCCTAAACTGGGAGCCTGAACTGGGATGGGAGACCCTCAAACTGGGAGCCTGAACTGGGATGGGAGACCCTCAAACTGGGAGCCTGAACTGGGGTGGGAGACCCTCAAACTGGGAGCCTGAACTGGGATGGGAGACCCTCAAACTGGGAGCCTGAACTGGGATGGGAGACCCTCAAACTGGGACCCTAAACTGGGAGCCTGAACTGGGATGGGAGACCCTCAAACTGGGAGCCTGAACTGGGATGGGAGACCCTCAAACTGGGAGCCTGAACTGGGATGGGAGACCCTCAAACTGGGACCCTAAACTGGGAGCCTGAACTGGGATGGGAGACCCTCAAACTGGGAGCCTGAACTGGGATGGGAGACCCTCAAACTGGGAGCTTGAACTGGGATGGGAGACCCTCAAACTGGGACCCTGAACTGGGAGCCTGAACTGGGATGGGAGACCCTCAAACTGGGAGCCTGAACTGGGATGGGAGACCCTCAAACTGGGACCCTAAACTGGGAGCCTGAACTGGGATGGGAGACCCTCAAACTGGGAGCCTGAACTGGGATGGGAGACCCTCAAACTGGGAGCCTGAACTGGGATGGGAGACCCTCAAACTGGGAGCCTGAACTGGGATGGGAGACCCTCAAACTGGGAGCCTGAACTGGGATGGGAGACCCTCAAACTGGGACCCTGAACTGGGGTGGGGACCCCCAAACTGGGACCCTGAACTGAGATGAGGGGGACCCAAACTGGGATGATGGAGATGGGGTGGAGGATCTGGGGGTCCATGAGGATGGATGGAAATGGGGTGGAGGATCTGGGGGTCCATGAGGATGGATGGAAATGGCGTGGAGGACCTGGGGGACCCTGGGGATGGATGGAGATGGGGTGGAGGATCTGGGGGTCCCTGGGGATGGATGGAGATGGGGTGGAGGACCTGGGGGACCCTGGGGGTGACTGCGGGTGGTGTCCCCCCAACTCCAGCATCAAGCGCAGCAACTGCTACATGGTTTGGTGCGGGGAGTTCGCCAACAACAGCCACCAGGCGCGCGTCAGCCACTCCGACCTGGTCATCGGGTGCCTGGTGGACTTGGCCACCGGCCTCATGACCTTCACGGCCAACGGCAAGGAGATCAACACCATCTTCCAGGTGGGGTGGGGTGGGGTGGGGTTCGTGGCCCCGTTTTGGGGGGAGGGTGGTCCCGGCGCCAGCTCCACGGGCTTCGTCTCGACGGCTTCGTCCGCGTAGGTGGAACCCAACACCAAGCTCTTCCCGGCCGTCTTCGCCCTCCCCACCAGCCAGAACGTCGTCCAGTTTGAGCTGGGGAAGCTCAAGGTGAGCGAGGAACCCGGGGGTCAACGGAGGGTTCTTGGGGTCTGTAGGGTGGGTCAAGGAGAACCTGGACCTCTGGGGATCGTGAGGGGTCTCTGGAGGGTTCTTGGGGTCCGTAGGGTGGGTCAAGGAGAACCTGGACCCCTGGGGAAGGTGAGGGGTCTCTGGAGGGTTCTTGGGGTCTGTAGGGTGGGTCAAGGAGAACCTGGACCTCTGGGGATGGTGAGGGGTCTCTGGAGGGTTCTTGGGGTCCATAGGGTGGATCAAGGAGAACCTGGAGCTCTGGGGATGGTGAGGGGTCTCTGGAGGGTTCTTGGGGTCCGTAGGGTGGGTCAAGGAGAACCTGGACCTCTGGGGATGGTGAGGGGTCTCTGGAGGGTTCTTGGGGTCCATAGGGTGGATCAAGGAGAACCTGGAGCTCTGGGGATGGTGAGGGGTCTCTGGAGGGTTCTTGGGGTCCATAGGGTGGATCAAGGAGAACCTGGACCTCTGGGGATGGTGAGGGGTCTCTGGAGGGTTCTTGGGGTCCATAGGGTGGATCAAGGAGAACCTGGACCCCTGGGAATGGTGAGGGGTCTCTGGAGGGTTCTTGGGGTCCGTAGGGTGGGTCAAGGAGAACCTGGAGCTCTGGAGATGGTGAGGGGTCAGTGTAGGGTTCTTGGGGTCTGCAAGATGACCCAAGGACTCCTGAGGATGCTCGAGATCTACGGAGGGTTCTTGGGGTCCGTAGGGTGGATCAAGGAGAACCTGGACCTCTGGGGATGGTGAGGGGTCTCTGGAGGGTTCTTGGGGTCCATAGGGTGGGTCAAGGAGAACCTGGACCCCTGGGGAAGATGAGGGGTCTCTGGAGGGTTCTTAGGGTCCATAGGGTGGATCAAAGAGAACCTGGAGCTCTGGGGATGGTGAGGGGTCTCTGGAGGGTTCTTGGGGTCCGTAGGGTGGATCAAGGAGAACCTGGACCTCTGGGGATGGTGAGGGGTCTCTGGAGGGTTCTTGGGGTCCGTAGGGTGGATCAAGGAGAACCTGGAGCTCTGGGGATGGTGAGGGGTCTCTGGAGGGTTCTTGGGGTCCGTAGGGTGGATCAAGGAGAACCTGGAGCTCTGGGGATGGTGAGGGGTCTCTGGAGGGTTCTTGGGGTCCGTAGGGTGGATCAAGGAGAACCTGGAGCTCTGGGGATGGTGAGGGGTCTCTGGAGGGTTCTTGGGGTCCGTAGGGTGGATCAAGGAGAACCTGGACCTCTGGGGATGGTGAGGGGTCTCTGGAGGGTTCTTGGGGTCCGTAGGGTGGATCAAGGAGAACCTGGAGCTCTGGGGATCATGAGGGGTCTCTGGAGGGTTCTTGGGGTCCATAGGGTGGATCAAGGAGAACGTGGAGCTCTGGGGATGGTGAGGGGTCTCTGGAGGGTTCTTGGGGTCCGTAGGGTGGATCAAGGAGAACCTGGAGCTCTGGGGATGGTGAGGGGTCTCTGGAGGGTTCTTGGGGTCCGTAGGGTGGATCAAGGAGAACGTGGAGCTCTGGGGATGGTGAGGGGTCTCTGGAGGGTTCTTGGGGTCCATAGGGTGGATCAAGGAGAACGTGGAGCTCTGGGGATGGTGAGGGGTCTCTGGAGGGTTCTTGGGGTCCGTAGGGTGGATCAAGGAGAACCTGGACCTCTGGGGAAGGTGAGGGGTCTCTGGAGGGTTCTTGGGGTCCGTAGGGTGGGTCAAGGAGAACCTGGACATCTGGGGATGGTGAGGGGTCTCTGGAGGGTTCTTGGGGTCCGTAGGGTGGGTCAAGGAGAACCTGGAGCTCTGGAGATGGTGAGGGGTCTCTGGAGGGTTCTTAGGGTCCATAGGGTGGATCAAGGAGAACCTGGAGCTCTGGGGATGGTGAGGGGTCTCTGGAGGGTTCTTGGGGTCCATAGGGTGGATCAAGGAGAACCTGGACCCCTGGGAATGGTGAGGGGTCTCTGGAGGGTTCTTGGGGTCCGTAGGGTGGGTCAAGGAGAACCTGGAGCTCTGGAGATGGTGAGGGGTCAGTGTAGGGTTCTTGGGGTCTGCAAGATGACCCAAGGACTCCTGAGGATGCTCGAGATCTACGGAGGGTTCTTGGGGTCCGTAGGGTGGGTCAAGGAGAACCTGGACCTCTGGGGATGGTGAGGGGTCTCTGGAGGGTTCTTGGGGTCCGTAGGGTGGATCAAGGAGAACCTGGACCTCTGGGGATGGTGAGGGGTCTCTGGAGGGTTCTTGGGGTCCATAGGGTGGATCAAAGAGAACCTGGACCTCTGGGAATGGTGAGGGGTCTCTGGAGGGTTCTTGGGGTCCATAGGGTGGATCAAAGAGAACCTGGACCTCTGGGGATGGTGAGGGGTCTCTGGAGGGTTCTTGGGGTCCATAGGGTGGATCAAGGAGAACCTGGACATCTGGGGATGGTGAGGGGTCTCTGGAGGGTTCTTGGGGTCCGTAGGGTGGGTCAAGGAGAACCTGGACCTCTGGGGATGGTGAGGGGTCTCTGGAGGGTTCTTGGGGCCCATAGGGTGGATCAAGGAGAACCTGGAGCTCTGGGGATGGTGAGGGGTCTCTGGAGGGTTCTTGGGGTCCATAGGGTGGATCAAGGAGAACCTGGACCTCTGGGGATGGTGAGGGGTCTCTGGAGGGTTCTTGGGGTCCATAGGGTGGGTCAAGGAGAACCTGGAACCCTGGGGATGGTGAGGGGTCTCTGGAGGGTTCTTGGGGTCCGTAGGGTGGGTCAAGGAGAACCTGGACCTCTGGGGATCATGAGGGGTCTCTGGAGGGTTCTTGGGGTCCATAGGGTGGATCAAGGAGAACCTGGAGCTCTGGGGAAGGTGAGGGGTCCCTGGAGGGTCTTGGGGTCCGTAGGGTGGATCAAGGAGAACCTGGACCTCTGGGGATGGTGAGGGGTCCCTGGAGGGTTCTTGGGGTCCATAGGGTGGATCAAGGAGAACCTGGACCCCTGGGGATGGTGAGGGGTCTCTGGAGGGTTCTTAGGGTCCGTAGGGTGGATCAAGGAGAACCTGGAGCTCTGGGGATGGTGAGGGGTCTCTGGAGGGTTCTTGGGGTCCGTAGGGTGGATCAAGGAGAACCTGGAGCTCTGGGGATGGTGAGGGGTCTCTGGAGGGTTCTTAGGGTCCGTAGGGTGGATCAAGGAGAACCTGGACCCCTGGGGAAGGTGAGGGGTCTCTGGAGGGTTCTTAGGGTCCGTAGGGTGGATCAAGGAGAACGTGGAGCTCTGGGGATGGTGAGGGGTCTCTGGAGGGTTCTTAGGGTCCGTAGGGTGGATCAAGGAGAACGTGGAGCTCTGGGGATGGTGAGGGGTCTCTGGAGGGTTCTTGGGGTCTCCAAGATGACCCAAGGCCAACCTGGACTCCTGATGCTCAAGATCTCCGGAAGGTTCTTGGGGTCCGTAGAGCAGCCCGAGGAGGACGTGGACCCCTGGGGCGCTTGGGGGCCTCCGGGTGGGGTCTGCAGGCATCTCAGGAGCTTCCATCCCGCCGTCTCCTCGCAGAACATCATGCCCATCTCGGCCGCCATGTTCAGCAGCGAGAGGAAGAACCCGGAGCCGCAGTGCCCGCCGCGCCTGGTCATCCAGATGCTGACGCCCGTCACCTGGAGCCGGATGCCCAACGAGTTCCTGGCGGTGGAGACGTCGCGCTTGGCCGAGGGGCAGGGCTGGGCCGTGGAGTGCAACGAGCCCCTCCTCATGATGGCCCTTCACATCCCCGAGGAGAACAGGTCGGGGACCCTCGGCCTCCCCGGGACACCTAGGGGGTGGTGGCCCCAGCGCCCCCACCCCAGGGGACCCCACAGCTCCCATCCCCTGGGTCCCATCTCCAAGAGACCCAGAGCTCCCATCTCCAGGGTCCCATCTCCAAGAGACCCAGAGCTCCCATCCCCTGGGTCCCATCTCCAAGAGACCCAGAGCTCCCATCCCCTGGGTCCCATCTCCGAGAGACCCAGAGCTCCCATCCCCAGGGTCCCATCTCCGAGAGACCCAGAGCTCCCATCCCCTGGGTCCCATCTCCGAGAGACCCAGAGCTCCCATCCCCTGGGTCCCATCTCCGAGAGACCCAGAGCTCCCATCCCCTGGGTCCCATCTCCAAGAGACCCAGAGCTCCCATCCCCTGGGTCCCATCTCCGAGAGACCCAGAGCTCCCATCTCCGAGAGACCCAGAGCTCCCATCCCCAGGGTCCCATCTCCGAGAGACCCAGAGCTCCCATCTCCGAGAGACCCAGAGCTCCCATCCCCAGGGTCCCATCTCCAAGAGACCCAGAGCTCCCATCCCCAGGGTCCCATCTCCGAGAGACCCAGAGCTCCCATCCCCTGGGTCCCATCTCCGAGAGACCCAGAGCTCCCATCTCCGAGAGACCCAGAGCTCCCATCCCCAGGGTCCCATCTCCGAGAGACCCAGAGCTCCCATCCCCTGGGTCCCATCTCCGAGAGACCCAGAGCTCCCATCCCCAGGGTCCCATCTCCAAGAGACCCAGAGCTCCCATCCCCAGGGTCCCATCTCCGAGAGACCCAGAGCTCCCATCCCCTGGGTCCCATCTCCGAGAGACCCAGAGCTCCCATCCCCTGGGTCCCATCTCCAAGAGACCCAGAGCTCCCATCCCCAGGGTCCCATCTCCGAGAGACCCAGAGCTCCCATCCCCTGGGTCCCATCTCCGAGAGACCCAGAGCTCCCATCCCCAGGGTCCCATCTCCGAGAGACCCAGAGCTCCCATCCCCTGGGTCCCATCTCCGAGAGACCCAGAGCTCCCATCTCCGAGAGACCCAGAGCTCCCATCCCCAGGGTCCCATCTCCGAGAGACCCAGAGCTCCCATCTCCAGGGTCCCATCTCCGAGAGACCCAGAGCTCCCATCCCCTGGGTCCCATCTCCGAGAGACCCAGAGCTCCCATCCCCAGGGTCCCATCTCCGAGAGACCCAGAGCTCCCATCCCCAGGGTCCCATCTCCAAGAGACCCAGAGCTCCCATCCCCAGGGTCCCATCTCCGAGAGACCCAGAGCTCCCATCCCCTGGGTCCCATCTCCGAGAGACCCAGAGCTCCCATCTCCGAGAGACCCAGAACTCCCATCCCCAGGGTCCCATCTCCGAGAGACCCAGAGCTCCCATCCCCAGGGTCCCATCTCCGAGAGACCCAGAACTCCCATCCCCAGGGTCCCATCTCCGAGAGACCCAGAACTCCCATCCCCAGGGTCCCATCTCCGAGAGACCCAGAACTCCCATCCCCAGGGTCCCATCTCCGAGAGACCCAGAACTCCCATCCCCAGGGTCCCATCTCCGAGAGACCCAGAGCTCCCATCCCCAGGGTCCCATCTCCAAGAGACCCAGAGCTCCCATCCCCAGGGTCCCATCTCCGAGAGACCCAGAGCTCCCATCCCCTGGGTCCCATCTCCGAGAGACCCAGAGCTCCCATCCCCAGGGTCCCATCTCCGAGAGACCCAGAGCTCCCATCCCCAGGGTCCCATCTCCGAGAGACCCAGAACTCCCATCCCCTGGGTCCCATCTCCGAGAGACCCAGAGCTCCCATCTCCGAGAGACCCAGAACTCCCATCCCCAGGGTCCCATCTCCGAGAGACCCAGAGCTCCCATCCCCAGGGTCCCATCTCCGAGAGACCCAGAACTCCCATCCCCAGGGTCCCATCTCTGAGAGACCCAGAGCTCCCATCTCCAGGGTCCCATCTCCGAAGGACCCAGAGCTCCCATCTCCGAGAGACCCAGAGCTCCCATCCCCTGGGTCCCATCTCCGAGAGACCCAGAGCTCCCATCTCCAGGGTCCCATCTCCGAGAGACCCAGAACTCCCATCCCCAGGGTCCCATCTCCGGGAGACCCAGAGCTCCCATCCCCTGGGTCCCATCTCCGAGAGACCCAGAGCTCCCATCTCCGAGAGACCCAGAGCTCCCATCCCCAGGGTCCCATCTCCGAGAGACCCAGAGCTCCCATCCCCAGGGTCCCATCTCCAAGAGACCCAGAACTCCCATCTCCGAGAGACCCAGAACTCCCATCCCCAGGGTCCCATCTCCGAGAGACCCAGAGCTCCCATCTCCGAGAGACCCAGAACTCCCATCCCCAGGGTCCCATCTCCGAGAGACCCAGAGCTCCCATCCCCAGGGTCCCATCTCCGAGAGACCCAGAGCTCCCATCCCCTGGGTCCCATCTCCGAGAGACCCAGAGCTCCCATCTCCGAGAGACCCAGAGCTCCCATCCCCAGGGTCCCATCTCCAAGAGACCCAGAGCTCCCATCCCCAGGGTCCCATCTCCGAGAGACCCAGAGCTCCCATCTCCGAGAGACCCAGAGCTCCCATCCCCAGGGTCCCATCTCCGAGAGACCCAGAGCTCCCATCTCCGAGAGACCCAGAACTCCCATCCCCAGGGTCCCATCTCCGAGAGACCCAGAGCTCCCATCTCCGAGAGACCCAGAGCTCCCATCCCCAGGGTCCCATCTCCAAGAGACCCAGAGCTCCCATCCCCAGGGTCCCATCTCCGAGAGACCCAGAGCTCCCATCCCCAGGGTCCCATCTCCAAGAGACCCAGAGCTCCCATCCCCAGGGTCCCATCTCCAAGAGACCCAGAGCTCCCATCCCCAGGGTCCCATCTCCGAGAGACCCAGAACTCCCATCCCCAGGGTCCCATCTCCGAGAGACCCAGAGCTCCCATCTCCGAGAGACCCAGAACTCCCATCCCCAGGGTCCCATCTCCGAGAGACCCAGAGCTCCCATCCCCAGGGTCCCATCTCCGAGAGACCCAGAGCTCCCATCTCCGAGAGACCCAGAGCTCCCATCCCCAGGGTCCCATCTCCAAGAGACCCCGAGCTCCCATCCCCAGGGTCCCATCTCCACGAGCCCCACGGGTCCCCTCGCGGATCCTCTCCCCGCGCTGACCCCTCTTCCCCCCCGGCCCCGCCAGGTGCTTGGACATCATGGAGCTGTCGGAGCGGCTGGATCTGCTGCGTTTCCAGTGCCACACGCTCAAGCTCTACTGCGCCGTCTGCGCGCTGGGCAACAACCGCGTGGCCCACGCTCTCTGCAGCCACGTGGACCAGGCCCAGCTCCTCTTCGCCATCGAGAGCCCCGAGCTGCCGGGTCCCCTGCGGGCCGGCTACTACGACCTCCTCCTGGCCATGCACCTGGACGCGGCCCAACGCGCCCGAGCCTCCATGAGCGCCGAGTTCATCATCCCCATGACCGAGGCCACCAAGAGCATCACCCTCTTCCCCGAGGGTTCGCGAACCCCGGGTCCTCCCGGCGTGGGTCCCAGCGCCTGTTTGCGCCCCGAACCCCACTTCGCCGAACCCTGTTTCATCCTGGCGGGCGGCGGCGGCGGGCGGGCTCCGCTCGGCCCCAGCATCCCGCTGCGGGAACTGGGAGCCCGGGCCATCCGGATGCTGTCGGAGGCGCTGGCCGGAGGGGGACCCCACGCCCGCGACCCCGTCGGGGGCAGCGTGGAGTACGAGCTGGTGCCCGTCCTGAAGCTGGTGTCGGCGCTGCTGGCCGTGGGCGCCCTGGGGGACGATGACGTGCGCAGGGTGCTCCGCATGATCGAGCCCCGAGTCTTCGGGGACGCCCGGAGGGAGCGAGGGGACGACGGGGACGAGGAGGAGGACGAGGAGACCAGGAGGACCAGGAGGACCAAGGCCATCGAGGCGGGAGAGCTGGAGGAGGAGGACGAGGGGCTGGAGGAAGGGCTCCTGCAGATGAAGCTGCCCGAGTCGGTCAAGCTGGAGGTGAGGGGACGCTTGCCGGGGTCCCTGTCCCCTTGTCCCCTCCCCTCGTCCCCTTCCTGGGGTCCCTGTCCCCGTGGCCTCTAATCACGTCCCCTCCCTGGGGTCCCTCTTCCCATGTCCCCTCCCCTCGCCCCCACGTCCCCAGCGTCTCCATGTCCCCATCACTGCCCCATGATGTCCCCCTGTGTCCCCCCGTGTCCCCATGTCCCCAATGTCCCCGTGTGTCCCCAGATGTGCCACCTGCTGCGGTTCCTCTGCGAGCGGGAGCTGCAGCACCGGGTCGAGGATCCCCATGTCCCCATGTCCCCGATATCTCTGTGTCCCCTCATGTCCCCAGTGTCCCTATCACTGCCCCATGTCCCCAGTGTCCCCCTGTGTCCCCAGATGTGCCACCTGCTGCGGTTCCTCTGCGAGCGGGAGCTGCAGCACCGGGTCGAGGATCCCCATGTCCCCGATATCTCTGTGTCCCCTCGTGTCCCCATGTCCCCAGTGTCCCTATCACTGCCCCATGTCCCCAGTGTCCCCCTGTGTCCCCAGATGTGCCACCTGCTGCGGTTCCTCTGCGAGCGGGAGCTGCAGCACCGGGTCGAGGAGCCCCGTGTCCCCATGTCCCCGATATCTCTGTGTCCCCTCGTGTCCCCATGTCCCCAGTGTCCCTATCACTGCCCCATGTCCCCAATGTCCCCGTGTGTCCCCAGATGTGCCACCTGCTGCAGTTCTTCTGCGAGCGGGAGCTGCGGCACCGGGTCGAGGATCCCCATGTCCCCGATATCTCTGTGTCCCCTCGTGTCCCCATGTCCCCAGTGTCCCTATCACTGCCCCATGTCCCCAATGTCCCCCTGTGTCCCCAGATGTGCCACCTGCTGCGGTTCCTCTGCGAGCGGGAGCTGCAGCACCGGGTCGAGGATCCCCATGTCCCCATGTCCCCGATATCTCTGTGTCCCCTCGTGTCCCCATGTCCCCAGTGTCCCTATCACTGCCCCATGTCCCCAATGTCCCCCTGTGTCCCCAGATGTGCCACCTGCTGCGGTTCCTCTGCGAGCGGGAGCTGCAGCACCGGGTCGAGGAGCCCCGTGTCCCCATGTCCCCGATATCTCTGTGTCCCCTCGTGTCCCCAGTGTCCCCCTGTGTCCCCAGATGTGCCACCTGCTGCGGTTCTTCTGCGAGCGGGAGCTGCAGCACCGGGTCGAGGAGCCCCGTGTCCCCATGTCCCCGATATCTCTGTGTCCCCTCGTGTCCCCATGTCCCCAGTGTCCCTATCACTGCCCCATGTCCCCAATGTCCCCGTGTGTCCCCAGATGTGCCACCTGCTGCGGTTCCTCTGCGAGCGGGAGCTGCAGCACCGGGTCGAGGAGCCCCGTGTCCCCGATATCTCTGTGTCCCCTCGTGTCCCCATGTCCCCAGTGTCCCTATCACTGCCCCATGTCCCCAATGTCCCCCTGTGTCCCCAGATGTGCCACCTGCTGCGGTTCCTCTGCGAGCGGGAGCTGCAGCACCGGGTCGAGGATCCCCATGTCCCCGATATCTCTGTGTCCCCTCGTGTCCCCATGTCCCCAGTGTCCCTATCACTGCCCCATGTCCCCAATGTCCCCGTGTGTCCCCAGATGTGCCACCTGCTGCAGTTCCTCTGCGAGCGGGAGCTGCGGCACCGGGTCGAGGAGCCCCGTGTCCCCATGTCCCCGATATCTCTGTGTCCCCTCATGTCCCCATGTCCCCCAGTGTCCCTATCACTGCCCCATGTCCCCAGTGTCCCCCTGTGTCCCCAGATGTGCCACCTGCTGCGGTTCCTCTGCGAGCGGGAGCTGCAGCACCGGGTCGAGGAGCCCCGTGTCCCCGATATCTCTGTGTCCCCTCATGTCCCCATGTCCCCAGTGTCCCTATCACTGCCCCATGTCCCCAGTGTCCCCGTGTGTCCCCAGATGTGCCACCTGCTGCAGTTCTTCTGCGAGCGGGAGCTGCAGCACCGGGTCGAGGAGCCCCATGTCCCCGATATCTCTGTGTCCCCTCGTGTCCCCATGTCCCCAGTGTCCCTATCACTGCCCCATGTCCCCAGTGTCCCCCTGTGTCCCCAGATGTGCCACCTGCTGCAGTTCTTCTGCGAGCGGGAGCTGCAGCACCGGGTCGAGGAGCCCCGTGTCCCCGATATCTCTGTGTCCCCTCGTGTCCCCATGTCCCCAGTGTCCCTATCACTGCCCCATGTCCCCAGTGTCCCCGTGTGTCCCCAGATGTGCCACCTGCTGCGGTTCTTCTGCGAGCGGGAGCTGCAGCACCGGGTCGAGGAGCCCCGTGTCCCCATGTCCCCGATATCTCTGTGTCCCCTCATGTCCCCATGTCCCCAGTGTCCCTATCACTGCCCCATGTCCCCAGTGTCCCCCTGTGTCCCCAGATGTGCCACCTGCTGCGGTTCTTCTGCGAGCGGGAGCTGCAGCACCGGGTCGAGGAGCCCCGTGTCCCCATGTCCCCGATATCTCTGTGTCCCCTCGTGTCCCCATGTCCCCAGTGTCCCCCTGTGTCCCCAGATGTGCCACCTGCTGCGGTTCCTCTGCGAGCGGGAGCTGTGGCACCGGGTCGAGGAGCCCCGTGTCCCCATGTCCCCGATATCTCTGTGTCCCCTCATGTCCCCATGTCCCCAGTGTCCCTATCACTGCCCCATGTCCCCAATGTCCCCCTGTGTCCCCAGATGTGCCACCTGCTGCAGTTCTTCTGCGAGCGGGAGCTGCAGCACCGGGTCGAGGCCATCGTGGCCTTCTCGGAGCGGCACGTGGAGCGGCTGCAGCGCGACCAGCGGCGTCGCTACTCGAGGCTCATGCGAGCGCTCACCATGTCGGCCGCCGAGACGGCTCGCAGGACGCGCGAGTTCCGCTCCCCCCCCCAGGAGCAGGTGGGACGCCGGAGGGACAGGGGGACGCTGGGGTGGACGCGGGGACATGGGGACGTTGGGATGGACGCAGGGACATGGGGACGTTGGGTTGGGTACGTTGGGATGGACAGGGGGACGTTGGGGTGGACACGGGGACATGGGGATGTTGGGATGGACGCAGGGACATGGGGACGTTGGGTTGGGTACGTTGGGATGGACAGGGGGACGTTGGGGTGGACGTGGGGACATAGGGACGTTGGGATGGACGCAGGGACATGGAGACGTTGGGTTGGGCACGTTGAGATGGACAGGGGGACGTTGGGGTGGACGCAGGGACATGGGGACGTTGGGATGGACGCAGGGACATGGGGACGTTGGGTTGGGTACATTGGGATGGACAGGGGGACGTTGGGGTGGACACGGGGACATGGGGACGTTGGGATGGACGCAGGGACATGGGGACGTTGGGTTGGGTACGTTGGGATGGACAGGGGGACGTTGGGGTGGACGCAGGGACATGGGGACGTTGGGATGGACAGGGAGATGTTGAGATGGACAGGGGGACGTTGGGATGGACACGGGGACATGGAGACGTTGGCTTGGGTATGTTGGGATGGACAGGGGGACGTTGGGGTGGACGCGGGGACATGGGGATGTTGGGTTGGGCACGTTGGGATGGACAGGGGGACGTTGGGGTGGACGCAGGGACATGGGGACATTGGGTTGGGTACGTTGGGATGGACAGGGGGACGTTGGGGTGGACGCAGGGACATGGAGACGTTGGGTTGGGTACGTTGGGATGGACAGGGGGACGTTGGGGTGGACGCGGGGACATGGGGACGTTGGGATGGACAGGGGGACGTTGGGGTGGACGCAGGGACATGGGGACGTTGGGATGGACAGGGAGATGTTGAGATGGACAGGGGGACGTTGGGATGGACGCGGGGACATGGGGACGTTGGGATGGACGCAGGGACATGGGGACGTTGGGTTGGGTACGTTGGGATGGACAGGGGGACGTTGGGGTGGACGCGGGGACATGGGGATGTTGGGATGGACAGGGGGACGTTGGGGTGGACGCAGGGACATGGGGACGTTGGGTTGGGTACGTTGGGATGGACAGGGGGACGTTGGGGTGGACGCGGGGACATGGGGACGTTGGGATGGACGCAGGGACATGGGGACGTTGGGATGGACGCAGGGACATGGGGACGTTGGGTTGGGCACGTTGGGATGGACAGGGGGACGTTGGGGTGGACGCGGGGACATGGGGACTTTGGGATGGACGCAGGGACATGGGGACGTTGGGATGGACGCAGGGACATGGAGACGTTGGGTTGGGCACGTTGAGATGGTCAGGGGGACGTTGGGGTGGACGCAGGGACATGGGGACATTGGGTTGGGCATGTTGGGATGGACAGGGGGACGTTGGGATGGACACAGGGACATGGAGACGTTGGGTTGGGCACGTTGAGATGGACAGGGGGACGTTGGGGTGGACGCAGGGACATGGGGACATTGGGTTGGGCATGTTGGGATGGACAGGGGGACGTTGGGATGGACACAGGGACAAGGGGACGTTGGGATGGACAGGGGGACATTGGGATGGACACGGGGACATGGAGACATTGGGATGAGCACGTTGGGATGGACAGGGGGACGTTGGGGTGGACGCAGGGACATGGGGATGTTGGGATGGACAGGGGGACGTTGGGGTGGACAGGGGGACGTTGGGGTGGACAAGGGGACACTGGGATGGACGTGGGGACATGGGGACGTTGGGGTGGACAGGGGGACACTGGGATGGACGTGGGGACATGGGGACGTTGGGATGGACAGGGGGACGTTGGGGTGGACAGGGGGACACTGGGATGGACGTGGGGACATGGGGACGTTGGGTTGGGCACGTTGGGAGGGACAGGGGGACGTTGGGGTGGACGCAGGGACAGGGGGACGTTGAGATGGACAGGGGGACACTGGGATGGACACGGGGACATGGGGACGTTGGGTTGGGCACGTTGGGATGGACAGGGGGACGAAGGGGTGGACACAGGGACATGGGGATGTTGGGATGGACAGGGGGACACTGGGATGGACAGGGGGACGTTGGGGTGGACGCAGGGACATGGGGACGTTGGGATGGACATGGGGACGTTGGGATGGACAGGGGGACACTGGGATGGACACAGGGTCATGGGGACGTTGAGATGGACAGGGGGACATTGAGGTGGACGCAGGGACACGGGGACATTGGGATGGACGCAGGTACAGGGGGACATTGGAATGGACAGGGGGACATGGGGACGTTGGGTTGGGCACATTGGGATGGACAGGGGGACATTGGGATGGACGCAGGGACATGGGGACATTGGGATGGACGGGGACGTTGGGATGGACACGGGGACACAGGGACATTGGGACGGACACAGGGACATGGAGATGTTGGGATGGACACAGGGACACGGGGACATTGGGATGGACGTGGGGACATGGAGATGTTGGGATGGACACGGGGACATGGGGACATTGGGATGGACGTGGGGACATGGAGATGTTGGGATGGACACGGGGACATGGGTGGCCGTAGGGAACCATGGGGACACACGTGGGGCAGACGTGTGGCCGTGAGCCGAGTCCTGCTGACCCCCGTGTCCCCCCCGTGTCCCCCCGTGTCCCCCCCGTGTCCCCGTGTCCCCGTGTCCCCAGATCAACATGCTGCTGCAGCACAAGGCGGGCACGGAGGACGAGGAGTGCCCGGTGCCCGAGGGGATCCGCGACGAGCTGCTGGCCTTCCACAGCGACCTGCTGGCCCACTGCGGTGAGGGGACACCCCGGGGACACCCCCCGGCACCCCCTGGGGACAGAGAGAGACCCTCCCTGGGGACAGGGGACCTCCAGGAGCATGGGGACCCCTTCTTTGGGGACCTTCAGGGCATGGAGACCCCCACCCTATGACTCGGGGACCCTCATCCTGGGACCTTGGGGACTCCCATCCATGGACTCCAGAGACCCCTACGACCTTGAGGACCCCCACCCCGGGCTCTTGGGGACCCCCAGAAGCATGGAGACCCCCATCCATGAACCCCAGAGACCCCCTAGGACCTTGGGGACCCCTGGAAGCTTGGAGACACCCACCCTAGGCTCTCGGGGACCCCCAGAAGCATGGAGACCCCCATCCATGAACCCCAGAGACCCCCTAGGACTTTGCGGACTCCTGGAAGCTTGGAGACCCCCATCCATGGACCCCAGAGACCCCCTAGGACCTTGGGGACCTCTAGAAGCATGGAGACCCCCATCCATGAACCCCAGAGACCCCCTAGGACTTTGCGGACTCCTGGAAGCTTGGAGACCCCCATCCATGGACCCCAGAGACCCCCTAGGACCTTGGGGACCTCTAGAAGCATGGAGACCCCCATCCATGGACCCCAGAGACCCCCTAGGACCTTGGGGACCCCTGGAAGCATGGAGACTCCCATCCATGAACCCCAGAGACCCCTAAGACCTTGCGGACTCCTGGAAGCTTGGAGACCCCAATTGATGGACCCCAGAGACCCCCTAGGACCTTAGGAACCCCTGGAAGCATGGAGACCCTCATCCATGGACCCCAGAGACCCCCTAGGACCTTAGGGACCTCTAGAAGCATGGAGACTCCCATCCATGGACCCCAGAGACCCCCTAGGACCTTAGGGACCTCTAGAAGCGTGGAGACTCCCATCCTTGGACCCCAGAGACCCCCTAGGACCTTAGGGACCTCTAGAAGCATGGAGACTCCCATCCATGGACCCCAGAGACCCCCTAGGACCTTAGGGACCTCTAGAAGCATGGAGACCCCCATCCTTGGACCCCAGAGACCCCCTAGGACCTTGGGGACCCCTGGAAGCGTAGAGACCCCCATCCATGAACCCCAGAGACCCCTAAGACCTTGCGGACTCCTGGAAGCTTGGAGACCCCCATCCATGGACCCCAGAGACCCCCTAGGACCTTAGGGACCCCTGGAAGCGTGGAGACCCCCATCCATGGGCCCCAGAGACCCCCTAGGACCTTAGGAACCCCTGGAAGCGTGGAGACCCCCATCCATGGACCCCAGAGACCCCCTAGGACCTTAGGAACCCCTGGAAGCATGGAGACCCTCATCCATGGACCCCAGAGACCTCCTAGGACCTTAGGGACCTCTAGAAGCATGGAGACCCCCATCCATGGACCCCAGAGACCCCCTAGGACCTTAGGGACCTCTAGAAGCATGGAGACCCCCATCCATGAACCCCAGAGACGCCCTAGGACCTTAGGGACCTCTAGAAGCATGGAGACCCCCATCCTTGGACCCCAGAGACCCCCTAGGACCTTGGGGACCCCTGGAAGCGTGGAGACCCCCATCCATGAACCCCAGAGACCCCTAAGACCTTGCGGACTCCTGGAAGCTTGGAGACCCCCATCCATGGACCCCAGAGACCCCCTAGGACCTTAGGGACCTCTAGAAGCATGGAGACTCCCATCCATGAACCCCAGAGACCCCCTAGGACCTTAGGGACCTCTAGAAGCGTGGAGACCCCCATCCATGGACCCCAGAGACCCCCTAGGACCTTAGGGACCCCTGGAAGCGTGGAGACCCCCATCCATGGACCCCAGAGACGCCCTAGGACCTTAGGGACCTCTAGAAGCATGGAGACTCCCATCCATGGACCCCAGAGACCCCCTAGGACCTTAGGGACCTCTAGAAGCATGGAGACCCCCATCCTTGGACCCCAGAGACCCCCTAGGACCTTGGGGACCTCTAGAAGCATGGAGACTCCCATCCATGGACCCCAGAGACCCCCTAGGACCTTAGGGACCTCTGGAAGCGTGGAGACCCCCATCCATGGACCCCAGAGACCCCCTAGGACCTTAGGGACCTCTAGAAGCATGGAGACTCCCATCCATGAACCCCAGAGACCCCCTAGGACCTTAGGGACCTCTAGAAGCATGGAGACTCCCATCCATGAACCCCAGAGACCCCCTAGGACCTTAGGGACCTCTAGAAGCGTGGAGACCCCCATCCATGGACCCCAGAGACCCCCTAGGACCTCGGGGCCCCCCACCCTGGGCTCTTGGGGACCCCACTTTGTTGCCGGCAGGGGTGACGCTGGAGGAGGAGGAGGAGGAGGTGGAGGAGGAGGCGTCGCTGCGGCAGCGGCTGCTGGGGCTGGTGCAGAAGGTGGTGGGACTGCGACCTCCCCCTCCCCAGGAGGAGCCTCTACCCCAGGAGCCCCCGGTGCCCAGTGAGTGGGGACACGGGGACACGGGGACACGGGGACACGGCGAGGGGGGGGGGGGCCCGAGGAGCCAGCTCGGCCACCTCCCAGGTGTCAACCCAGGGGACCTCAAGATGTCAACCAAGGGGACCCCAAAGCGTGGCCTGGATGCCCCCAAGGAACCAATCTGGCCACCGCAAGGTGCTTATGGAGATGTCCCCAAGGTGCCTATGGAGATGTCCCCAAGGTGCCTATGGAGATGTCCCCAAGGTGCTTATGGAGATGTCCCCAAGGTGCCTATGGAGATGTCCCCAAGGTGCTTATAGAGATGTTCTCAAGATGATTATGGGGATGTCCCCAAGGTGCCTATGGAGACGTCCCCAAGGTGCTTATGGAGACGTCCCCAAGGTGCCTATGGAGACGTCCCCAAGGTGCTTATGGAGATGTCCCCAAGGTGCCTATGGAGATGTCCCCAAGGTGCTTATGGGGATGTCCCCAAGGTGCTTATGGAGATGTCCCCAAGGTGCCTATGGGGATGTCCCCAAGGTGCTTATGGAGATGTCCCCAAGGTGCCTATGGAGATGTCCCCAAGGTGCTTATGGAGATGTCCCCAAGGTGCTTATGGAGATGTCCCCAAGGTGCCTATGGAGATGTCCCCAAGGTGCTTATGGGGATGTCCCCAAGGTGCTTATGGAGATGTCCCCAAGGTGCTTATGGAGATGTCCCCAAGGTGCCTATGGAGATGTCCCCAAGGTGCTTATAGAGATGTTCTCAAGATGATTATGGGGATGTCCCCAAGGTGCCTATGGAGATGTCCCCAAGGTGCTTATGGGGATGTCCCCAAGGTGCCTATGGAGATGTCCCCAAGATGCCTATGGAGATGTCCCCAAGGTGCTTATGGGGATGTCCCCAAGGTGCCTATGGAGATGTCCCCAAGGTGCTTATGGGGATGTCCCCAAGGTGCCTATGGAGATGTCCCCAAGGTGCTTATGGAGATGTCCCCAAGGTGCCTATGGAGATGTCCCCAAGGTGCCTATGGAGATGTCCCCAAGGTGCTTATGGAGACGTCCCCAAGGTGCCTATGGAGACGTCCCCAAGGTGCCTATGGGGATGTCCCCAAGGTGCTTATGGAGATGTCCCCAAGGTGCTTATGGAGATGTCCCCAAGGTGCCTATGGAGACGTCCCCAAGGTGCCTATGGGGATGTCCCCAATGTGCTTATGGAGACGTCCCCAAGGTGCCTATGGAGATGTCCCCAAGGTGCTTATGGAGATGTCCCCAAGGTGCCTATGGAGACGTCCCCAAGGTGCTTATGGGGATGTCCCCAAGGTGCTTATGGAGATGTCCCCAAGGTGCCTATGGAGATGTCCCCAAGGTGCTTATGGAGATGTCCCCAAGGTGCCTATGGAGATGTCCCCAAGGTGCTTATAGAGATGTTCTCAAGATGATTATGGGGATGTCCCCAAGGTGCCTATGGAGACGTCCCCAAGGTGCTTATGGAGATGTCCCCAAGGTGCCTATGGAGATGTCCCCAAGGTGCTTATGGAGATGTCCCCAAGGTGCCTATGGAGATGTCCCCAAGGTGCTTATAGAGATGTTCTCAAGATGATTATGGGGATGTCCCCAAGGTGCCTATGGAGACGTCCCCAAGGTGCTTATGGAGACGTCCCCAAGGTGCCTATGGAGACGTCCCCAAGGTGCTTATGGAGATGTCCCCAAGGTGCCTATGGAGATGTCCCCAAGGTGCTTATAGAGATGTTCTCAAGATGATTATGGGGATGTCCCCAAGGTGCTTATGGAGATGTCCCCAGGGTGCCTATGGAGATGTCCCCAAGGTGCTTATAGAGATGTTCTCAAGATGATTATGGGGATGTCCCCGAGGTGCTTATGGAGACGTCCCCAAGGTGCCTATGGAGATGCCCCCAGTGTTCTTCTGGAGGTGTCCCCAGAGGTTCCGCAGGGTGAGGTCCTCAGGGTGCGGGTGTCCCCAGCCTCGCTGCAGGAGCTCATCTCCCAGACCATGGTGCACTGGGCGCAAGAGTCCTTCATCCAGAGCCCCGAGCTGGTGCGCGCCATGTTCAGCCTCCTGCACCGCCAGTACGACGGACTCGGGGAGCTGGTGCGGGCGCTGCCCAAGGCCTACACCATCAGCGCCCACTCGGTGCCCGACACCACCGCCCTCCTCGAGTGCCTCGGCCAGATCCGCTCGCTCCTCATCGTCCAGATGGGCCCCGAGGAGGAGAACCTCATGATCCAGAGCATCGGGTGCGTTGAGAAGGGAGGGAACCCGGGCCGGGCTCCCGCTTCTCCTTTCAGGAGCCCCGAGAGCACCGTCCGTCGCCCCACGCTTCCACCCATCACCCCACATCTCTCTCCATCGCCCCGAGAACATCGTCTGTCGCCCCAAGAACATCGTCGTCCATCGCCCCAAGAACATCGTCCGTCACCCCACGCTTCCAGCCATCACCCACATCTCTCTCCATCGCCCCATCGTCCATCACCCCAAGAACATCATCGTCCATCACCCACATCTCTCTCCATCACCCCGAGAACATCGTCTGTCGCCCCAAGAACATCATTGTCCATCACCCACATCTCTCTCTATCACCCACATCTCTCTCCATCGCCCCATCGTCCATCACCCCAAGAACATCATTGTCCATCACCCACATCTCTCTCCATCACCCCGAGAACATCGTCCATCACCCTGAGAACATCATTGTCCATCACCCACATCTCTCTCCATCACCCCAAGAACATCGTCCATCACCCACATCTCTCTCTATCACCCACATCTCTCTCCATCACCCCGAGAACATCGTCCATCACCCCAAGAACATCATTGTCCATCACCCCACATCTCTATCACCCACATCCCTCTCCATCACCCCGAGAACATCGTCCATCACCCCAAGAACATCGTCCATCACCCCAAGAACATCGTCCATCACCCACATCTCTCTCTATCACCCACATCTCTCTCCATCACCCCAAGAACATCGTCCATCACCCCAAGAACATCGTCCATCACCCCACATCTCTCTCTATCACCCACATCTCTCTCCATCACCCCAAGAACATCATTGTCCATCACCCCAAGAACATCATTGTCCATCACCCACATCTCTATCACCCACATCTCTCTCCATCACCCCAAGAACATCGTCCGTCACCTCACGCTTCCACCTATCACCCAAATCTCTCTCCATCACCCCGAGAACATCATCTATTGCCCCAAGAACATCATTGTCCATCACCCACATCTCTCTCTATCACCCACATCTCTCTCCATCACCCCGAGAACATCGTCCATCACCCCAAGAACATCGTCCATCACCCCACATCTCTCTCTATCACCCACATCTCTCTCCATCACCCCATCGTCCATCACCCCAAGAACATCATTGTCCATCACCCCACATCTCTCTCCATCGCCCCGAGAACATCGTCTGTCGCCCCAAGAACATCGTCGTCCATCGCCCCAAGAACATCGTCCGTCACCCCACGCTTCCAGCCATCACCCACATCTCTCTCCATCGCCCCATCGTCCATCACCCCAAGAACATCATCGTCCATCACCCACATCTCTCTCCATCACCCCGAGAACATCGTCTGTCGCCCCAAGAACATCATTGTCCATCACCCACATCTCTCTCTATCACCCACATCTCTCTCCATCACCCCGAGAACATCATCTGTCGCCCCAAGAACATCGTCCATCACCCACATCTCTCTCTATCACCCCGAGAACATCGTCCATCACCCTGAGAACATCATTGTCCATCACCCACATCTCTCTCCATCACCCCAAGAACATCGTCCATCACCCCACACCTCTCTCTATCACCCACATCTCTCTCCATCACCCCGAGAACATCGTCCATCACCCCAAGAACATCATTGTCCATCACCCCACATCTCTATCACCCACATCCCTCTCCATCACCCCGAGAACATCGTCCATCACCCCAAGAACATCGTCCATCACCCCAAGAACATCGTCCATCACCCACATCTCTCTCTATCACCCACATCTCTCTCCATCACCCCAAGAACATCGTCCATCACCCCAAGAACATCGTCCATCACCCCACATCTCTCTCTATCACCCACATCTCTCTCCATCACCCCAAGAACATCATTGTCCATCCCCCCAAGAACATCATTGTCCATCACCCACATCTCTATCACCCACATCTCTCTCCATCACCCCAAGAACATCGTCCGTCACCTCACGCTTCCACCTATCACCCAAATCTCTCTCCATCACCCCGAGAACATCATCTATTGCCCCAAGAACATCATTGTCCATCACCCACATCTCTCTCTATCACCCACATCTCTCTCCATCACCCCGAGAACATCGTCCATCACCCCAAGAACATCGTCCATCACCCCAAGAACATCGTCCATCACCCACATCTCTCTCTATCACCCACATCTCTCTCCATCACCCCATCGTCCATCACCCCAAGAACATCATTGTCCATCACCCCACATCTCTCTCCATTGCCCCGAGAACATCGTCTGTCGCCCCAAGAACATCATCGTCCATCACCCCAAGAACATCGTCCGTCACCCCACGCTTCCAGCCATCACCCACATCTCTCTCCATCGCCCCATCGTCCATCACCCCAAGAACATCATCGTCCATCACCCACATCTCTCTCCATCACCCCGAGAACATCGTCCATCACCCTGAGAACATCATTGTCCATCACCCACATCTCTCTCTATCACCCACATCTCTCTCCATCACCCCAAGAACATCGTCCATCACCCCAAGAACATCGTCCATCACTCACATCTCTCTCTATCACCCACATCTCTCTCCATCACCCCGAGAACATCGTCTGTCGCCCCAAGAACATCATTGTCCATCACCCACATCTCTCTCCATCACCCCGAGAACATCGTCCATCACCCTGAGAACATCATTGTCCATCACCCACATCTCTCTCTATCACCCACATCTCTCTCCATCACCCCGAGAACATCGTCCATCACCCACATCTCTCTCTATCACCCACATCTCTCTCCATCACCCCAAGAACATCGTCCATCACCCCAAGAACATCGTCCATCACCCCACATCTCTCTCTATCACCCACATCTCTCTCCATCGCCCCATCGTCCATCACCCCAAGAACGTCATCGTCCATCACCCACATCTCTCTCCATCACCCCGAGAACATCGTCTGTCGCCCCAAGAACATCATTGTCCATCACCCACATCTCTCTCTATCACCCCGAGAACATCGTCCATCACCCTGAGAACATCATTGTCCATCACCCACATCTCTCTCCATCACCCCAAGAACATCATCGTCCATCACCCCACATCTCTCTCTATCACCCACATCTCTCTCCATCACCCCAAGAACATCGTCCATCACCCCGAGAACATCGTCCATCACCCCACATCTCTCTCTATCACCCACATCTCTCTCCATCACCCCGAGAACATCGTCCATCACCCCAAGAACATCATCGTCCATCACCCACATCTCTCTCCATCACCCCAAGAACATCGTCCATCGTCCCACGCTTCCACCCATCACCCACATCTCTCTCTATCACCCAAATCTCTCTCCATCACCCTGAGAACATCATTCGTCACCCCAAAAACATCGTCCGTCACCCCAAGAACATCGTCCGTCACCCCACGCTTCCACCCATCACCCACATCTCTCTCCATCACCCCAAGAACATCGTCTGTCGCCCCAAGAACATCATCGTCCATCACCCACATCTCTCTCCATCACCCCAAGAACATTGTCCATCACCCCACATCTCTCTCTATCACCCACATCTCTCTCCATCACCCCAAGAACATCGTCCATCATCCCAAGAACATCATTGTCCATCACCCACATCTCTCTCCATCACCCACATCTCTCTCCATCACCCCAAGAACATCATTGTCCATCACCCACATCTCTCTCCATCACCCCGAGAACATCGTCCATCACCCCACGCTTCCCTCCGTCACCCAAATCTCTCTCCATCCCCCCCATCTCCATCCCCCCATCTCCATCCATCCCCCCATCTCCATCCATCCCCCCATCTCCACCTCCCCCCCCCCCCCCCCGTGACCCCCTTTTTTTTCCCCCCCCCCAGGAACATCATGAACAACAAGGTTTTCTACCAACACCCCAACCTGATGCGGGCGCTGGGGATGCACGAGACCGTCATGCAGGTCATGGTCAGCGTCCTGGGGGGAGGCGAGAACAAGGTGAGCTCGGGGGGTTCCTCGCCGTCCCCACCGCCCCCACCGGGACCTCCCTGGGCCCCCCCCCAAAACCTCCCTGGGCCCCCCGACTGCCCCTCGTCCCCATCTGTCCAGTCAGGACGGGCTTTTAGAGGCGAATTTTTCCTTTTAGTGACCCTCGAGGAAGAGAAACACCATGTTGATTTAACCTTCTCAAGGGGGTTTGAGTGGCTGTTGATGTTGGGTTTGAGGTTGTTTTGGTTTCGAGTGTGAAAGACCCAAATTCTTTATCGTAGAACGAGGCTAAAGTTAAGATTTTCTCTACCAGGGAAAAAATCGAGTGAGAATTTGCTCCGGTTTGGCTGCGGCTTGGTTGAAGCCAAACGGTTGGACTTGATGATCCAAGGGGTCTTCTCCAAGCTGGTGATTCTATGATTAACGACCCTCTCAGGCAGCACAGAAATGAAGGAAAACCCATAGAATCTATGAGAAAAACTCATCGAAATTGTCACCCAAGGACAATTTCCAATCAGGAGAAGGAATTAGAGACCTTAGAAACCTGGTGAGGTGGCACCCAAGGACAATTTCCAATCAGGAGAAGGAATTAGAGACCTTAGAAACCTGGTGAGGTGGCACCCAAGGACAATTTCCAATCAGGAGAAGGAATTAGAGACCTTAGAAACCTGGTGAGGTGGCACCAAAGGACAATTTCCAATCAGGAGAAGGAATTAGAGACCTTAGAAACCTGGTGAGGTGGCACCCAAGGACAATTTCCAATCAGGAGAAGGAATTAGAGACCTTAGAAACCTGGTGAGGTGGCACCCAAGGACAATTTCCAGTCAGGAGAAGGAATTAGAGACCTTAGAAACCTGGTGAGGTGGCACCCAAGGACAATTTCCAGTCAGGAGAAGGAATTAGAGACCTTAGAAACCTGGTGAGGTGGCACCCAAGGACAATTTCCAGTCAGGAGAAGGAATTAGAGACCTTAGAAACCTGGTGAGGTGGCACCCAAGGACAATTTCCAATCAGGAGAAGGAATTAGAGACCTTAGAAACCTGGTGAGGTGGCACCCAAGGACAATTTCCAGTCAGGAGAAGGAATTAGAGACCTTAGAAACCTGGTGAGGTGGCACCAAAGGACAATTTCCAATCAGGAGAAGGAATTAGAGACCTTAGAAACCTGGTGAGGTGGCACCAAAGGACAATTTCCAGTCAGGAGAAGGAATTAGAGACCTTAGAAACCTGGTGAGGTGGCACCCAAGGACAATTTCCAATCAGGAGAAGGAATTAGAGACCTTAGAAACCTGGTGAGGTGACACCAAAGGACAATTTCCAATCAGGAGAAGGAATTAGAGACCTTAGAAACCTGGTGAGGTGGCACCAAAGGACAATTTCCAATCAGGAGAAGGAATTAGAGACCTTAGAAACCTGGTGAGGTGGCACCAAAGGACAATTTCCAATCAGGAGAAGGAATTAGAGACCTTAGAAACCTGGTGAGGTGGCACCCAAGGACAATTTCCAGTCAGGAGAAGGAATTAGAGACCTTAGAAACCTGGTGAGGTGGCACCCAAGGACAATTTCCAATCAGGAGAAGGAATTAGAGACCTTAGAAACCTGGTGAGGTGACACCAAAGGACAATTTCCAATCAGGAGAAGGAATTAGAGACCTTAGAAACCAGGTGAGGTGGCACCAAAGGACAATTTCCAATCAGGAGAAGGAATTAGAGACCTTAGAAACCTGGTGAGGTGACACCAAAGGACAATTTCCAATCAGGAGAAGGAATTAGAGACCTTAGAAACCTGGTGAGGTGGCACCAAAGGACAATTTCCAATCAGGAGAAGGAATTAGAGACCTTAGAAACCTGGTGATGTGGCACCAAAGGACAATTTCCAGTCAGGAGAAGGAATTAGAGACCTTAGAAACCTGGTGAGGTGGCACCAAAGGACAATTTCCAGTCAGGAGAAGGAATTAGAGACCTTAGAAACCTGGTGAGGTGGCACCAAAGGACAAATTCCAATCAGGAGAAGGACTCGATGATCCAATGGGTCTTCTCCAACCTGGTGATCCTATGATTCTATGAATTAGAGACCTTGGGAAGCCTCGTGTGGTGTCACCAAGTGACAGTTTCCAGTCAGGAGAAGGACTCGATGATCCAATGGGTCTTCTCCAACCTGGTGATCCTACGATTCTATGAATTAGAGACCTTGGGAAGCCTCATGCAGGGTCACCAAGTGACAAATTCCAGTCAGGAGAAGGACTCGATGATCCAATGGGTCTTCTCCAACCTGGTGATCCTACGATTCTATGAATTAGAGACCTTGGGAAGCCTCGTGTGGTGTCACCAAGTGACAAATTCCAATCAGGAGAAGGACTCGATGATCCAATGGGTCTTCTCCAACCTGGTGATCCTACGATTCTATGAATTAGAGACCTTGGGAAGCCTCATGCGGTGTCACCAAGTGACAATTTCCAATCAGGAGAAGGACTCGATGATCCAATGGGTCTTCTCCAACCTGGTGATCCTACGATTCTATGAATTAGAGACCTTGGGAAGCCTCGTGTGGTGTCACCAAGTGACAATTTCCAGTCAGGAGAAGGACTCGATGATCCAATGGGTCTTCTCCAACCTGGTGATCCTACGATTCTATGAATTAGAGACCTTGGGAAGCCTCGTGTGGTGTCACCAAGTGACAATTTCCAGTCAGGAGAAGGACTCGATGATCCAATGGGTCTTCTCCAACCTGGTGATCCTACGATTCTATGAATTAGAGACCTTGGGAAGCCTCGTGTGGTGTCACCCAAGGACAATTTCCAGTCAGGAGAAGGACTCGATGATCCAATGGGTCTTCTCCAACCTGGTGATCCTACGATTGTATGAATTAGAGACCTTGGGAAGCCTCGTGTGGTGTCACCCAAGGACAATTTCCAGTCAGGAGAAGGACTCGATGATCCAATGGGTCTTCTCCAACCTAGTGATCCTACGATTGTATGAATTAGAGACCTTAGAAAAGCTGGTGCAGGGTCATCCAAGGACAATTTCCAGTCAGGAGAAGGACTCGATGATCCAATGGGTCTTCTCCAACCTGGTGATCCTACGATTCTATGAATTAGAGACCTTGGGAAGCCTCGTGTGGTGTCACCAAGTGACAAATTCCAATCAGGAGAAGGACTCGATGATCCAATGGGTCTTCTCCAACCTGGTTATCCTACGATTCTATGAATTAGAGACCTTGGGAAGCCTCGTGTGGTGTCACCCAAGGACAATTTCCAGTCAGGAGAAGGACTCGATGATCCAATGGGTCTTCTCCAACCTGGTGATCCTACGATTCTATGAATTAGAGACCTTGGGAAGCCTCGTGTGGTGTCACCAAGTGACAAATTCCAATCAGGAGAAGGACTCGATGATCCAATGGGTCTTCTCCAACCTGGTGATCCTACGATTCTATGAATTAGAGACCTTGGGAAGCCTCGTGTGGTGTCACCAAGTGACAATTTCCGAGCCGGAGGAAGACACCCCCCCCCCCTCGGTTCCTTAGATGCCGCTCTTGGCGTAAACGTTGGGGGTCGTCCCCGCGGGGCGCCGGGACCCGCTGAGGGCCTCGTGTCCCCCCTCCCCGGCAGGAGATTCGCTTCCCCAAGATGGTGACCAACTGCTGCCGCTTCCTCTGCTACTTCTGCCGCATCAGCCGCCAGAACCAGCGCTCCATGTTCGACCACCTGGGCTACCTGCTGGACAACAGCAGCATCGGCCTGGGTAGGGGACCCCCCCTGGCACCCCCGGGCCCCTCCTGACAGCCCCCCGGCACCCCCCGCCACCCCCTGGCACCCCCTATCCCCTCCTGATGCCCCCCGACACCCCCTGACACCCCCGGGCCCCTCCTGACAGCCCCCCCCGGCACCCCCTGGCACCCCCTATCCCCTCCTGACCCCCCCCCGCCACCCCCCGCCACCCCCTGGCACCCCCTATCCCCTCCTGACCCCCCCCCCGCCACCCCCCGCCACCCCCTGGCACCCCCTATACCCTCCTGACCCCCCCCCGGCACCCCCTGGCACCCCCTGGCACCCCCGAGCCCCTCCTGACCCCCCCCCGGCACCCCCTGACACCCCCGGGCCCCTCCTGACCACCCCCCGCCACCCCCTGGCACCCCCAGGCCCCTCCTGATGCCCCCCAACACCCCCTGACACCCCCGGGCCCCTCCTGACCCCCCCCCGGCACCCCCTGGCACCTCCTATCCCCTCCTGACAGCCCCCCCACCACCCCCTGGCACCCCCTATCCCCTCCTGACCCCCCCCGCCACCCCCCGCCACCCCCTGGCACCCCCGGGCCCCTCCTGACCCCCCCCCGCCACCCCCCGCCACCCCCTGGCACCCCCTATCCCCTCCTGATGCCCCCGACACCCCCTGACACCCCCGGGCCCCTCCTGACCCCCCCCCGCCACCCCCCGCCACCCCCTGGCACCCCCAGGCCCCTCCTGATGCCCCCCAACACCCCCTGACACCCCCGGGCCCCTCCTGACCCCCCCCCGGCACCCCCTGGCACCTCCTATCCCCTCCTGACCCCCCCCCGCCACCCCCCGGCACCCCCTGGCACCCCCGGGCCCCTCCTGACCCTCCCCCGGCACCCCCTGGCACCCCCTATCCCCTCCTGACCCCCCCCCCGGCACCCCCCACCACCCCCGGGCCCCTCCTGACAGCCCCCCTGGCACCCCCCGCCACCCCCTGGCACCCCCGAGCCCCTCCTGATGCCCCCCGCCACCCCCTGGCACCCCCTATCCCCTCCTGACCCCCCCCCGGCACCCCCTGGCACCCCCTATCCCCTCCTGACAGCCCCCCCGGCACCCCCTGGCACCCCCGGGCCCCTCCTGACCCCCCCCCGGCACCCCCCGCCACCCCCTGGCACCCCCGGGCCCCTCCTGACCCCCCCCCCGCCACCCCCCGCCACCCCCTGGCACCCCCGGGCCCCTCCTGACAGCCCCCCCGGCACCCCCCGCCACCCCCTGGCACCCCCGGGCCCCTCCTGACCCCCCCCCGGCACCCCCCACCACCCCCTGGCACCCCCTATCCCCTCCTGACCCCCCCCCGGCACCCCCTGGCACCCCCTGGCACCCCCGGGCCCCTCCTGACCCCCCCCCGGCACCCCCTGCCACCCCCTGGCACCCCCTATCCCCTCCTGACCCCCCCGGCACCCCCTGCCACACCCTGGCACCCCCGGGCCCCTCCTGACCCCCCCCCCCGGCACCCCCCGCCACCCCCTGGCACCCCCTATCCCCTCCTGACCCCCCCCCCCCGGCACCCCCCGCCACCCCCTGGCACCCCCGAGCCCCCTCCTGATGCCCCCCGACACCCCCTGACACCCCCGGGCCCCTCCTGACCCCCCCCGGCACCCCCTGGCACCCCCTATCCCCTCCTGACAGCCCCCCCGACACCCCTGACACCCCCGGGCCCCTCCTGACCCCCCCCCGGCACCCCCCGGCACCCCCGGGCTCCTCCTGACACCCCCAGTCACCCCCTGGCACCCCCTGGCCCCCCCGACACCCCTTGTCACCCCCTGTCCTCTCCTGTCACCTCCTGACACCCCCTGGCACCCCCGGGCCCCTCCTGACACCCCCCGGCCCCTCTTGGCACCCCCTGTCCCCCCCATGTCCCCTCCTGTCATCCTCGTGCCCCTGTCGCCCCCATCACCCTGTCACCCCCTGCCACCTCCTGTCACCCCGTGTCATCTCCTGACACCCCCTGCCACCCCCTGTCACCCCCTTTCCCCCCCGCGGGGTCCCTGTCACGGGTCCCCGTCCCCCCCAGGCATGAGGGGCTCGACCCCCCTGGACGTGGCGGCCGCCTCGGTCATCGACAACACGAGCTGGCGCTGGCGCTGAAGGAGCAGGACCTGGAGAAGGTGACGGGTTCCCGGGGTCCCCCCGAGACGCCCCCAAACGCGGCCCTCGCTTGAGATCCTGGGGGGTGGGGGGGGGGGGGGGTGAGGGGGGGCCTGGGGGAGGTCCCCACGCTTGGTGGGACCCCATCCGATGTCCCCGTGCTTGGTGGGACCCCGTGTGACGTCCCCGTGCTTGGTGGGACCCCGTGTGACGTCCCCGTGCTTGGTGGGACCCCGTGTGATGTCCCCCTGCTTGGTGGGACCCCGTGTGACGTCCCCCAGCTTGGTGGGACCCCGTGTCACGTCCCCCAGCTTGGTGGGACCCCGTGTGATGTCCCCCTGCTTGGTGGGACCCCGTGTCACGTCCCCCTGCTTGGTGGGACCCCGTGTGACGTCCCCGTGCTTGGTGGGACCCCGTGTGACGTCCCCCTGCTTGGTGGGACCCCGTGTGACGTCCCCATGCTTGGTGGGACCCCGTGTGACGTCCCCCTGCTTGGTGGGACCCCGTGTGACGTCCCCGTGCTTGGTGGGACCCCGTGTGACGTCCCCCTGCTTGGTGGGACCCCGTGTGACGTCCCCATGCTTGGTGGGACCCCGTGTGACGTCCCCCTGCTTGGTGGGACCCCGTGTGACGTCCCCGTGCTTGGTGGGACCCCGTGTGACGTCCCCGTGCTTGGTGGGACCCCGTGTCACGTCCCCCTGCTTGGTGGGACCCCGTGTGACGTCCCCGTGCTTGGTGGGACCCCGTGTGACGTCCCCATGCCTGGTGGGACCCCGTGTGACGTCCCCACGCTTGGTGGGACCCCGTGTGACGTCCCCCTGCTTGGTGGGACCCCGTGTGACGTCCCCGTGCTTGGTGGGACCCCGTGTCACGTCCCCCTGCTTGGTGGGACCCCGTGTGACGTCCCCGTGCTTGGTGGGACCCCGTGTGACGTCGCCGTGCTTGGTGGGACCCCGTGTGACGTCCCCATGCTTGGTGGGACCCCGTGTGACGTCCCCCTGCTTGGTGGGACCCCGTGTGACGTCCCCATGCTTGGTGGGACCCCGTGTGACGTCCCCGTGCTTGGTGGGACCCCGTGTGACGTCGCCGTGCTTGGTGGGACCCCGTGTGACGTCCCCCTGCTTGGTGGGACCCCGTGTGACGTCCCCGTGCTTGGTGGGACCCCGTGTGACGTCCCCATGCCTGGTGGGACCCCGTGTGACATCCCCGTGCTTGGTGGGACCCCGTGTGACATCCCCATGCCTGGTGGGACCCCGTGTCACGTCCCCCTGCTTGGTGGGACCCCGTGTGACGTCCCCATGCTTGGTGGGACCCCGTGTGACGTCCCCGTGCTTGGTGGGACCCCGTGTGACATCCCCATGCCTGGTGGGACCCCGTGTGACATCCCCGTGCTTGGTGGGACCCCGTGTGACGTCCCCATGCTTGGTGGGACCCCGTGTGACATCCCCATGCCTGGTGGGACCCCGTGTGACGTCCCCGTGCTTGGTGGGACCCCGTGTGACGTCCCCGTGCTTGGTGGGACCCCGTGTGACGTCCCCCTGCTTGGTGGGACCCCGTGTCACGTCCCCCTGCTTGGTGGGACCCCGTGAGACGTCCCCGTGCTTGGTGGGACCCCGTGTGACGTCCCCGTGCTTGGTGGGACCCCGTGTGACGTCCCCCTGCTTGGTGGGACCCCGTGTGACTCCCCCTGCTTGGTGGGACCCCGTGTGACGTCCCTGTGCTTGGTGGGACCCCGTGTGACGTCCCCCTGCTTGGTGGGACCCCGTGTGACGTCCCCGTGCTTGGTGGGACCCCGTGTGACGTCCCCGTGCTTGGTGGGACCCCGTGTGACGTCCCCGTGCTTGGTGGGACCCCGTGTGACGTCCCCATGCTTGGTGGGACCCCGTGTGACGTCCCCGTGCTTGCTGGGACCCCGTGTCACGTCCCCGTGCTTGGTGGGACCCCGTGTGATGTCCCCCTGCTTGGTGGGACCCCGTGTGACGTCCCCCTGCTTGGTGGGACCCCGTGTGACGTCCCCGTGCATGGTGGGACCCCGTGTGATGTCCCCCTGCTTGGTGGGACCCCGTGTGACGTCCCCCTGCTTGGTGGGACCTCGTGTGACGTCCCCATGCTTGGTGGGACCCCGTGTGACGTCCCCCTGCTTGGTGGGACCCCGTGTGACGTCCCCGTGCTTGGTGGGACCTCGTGTGACGTCCCCCTGCTTGGTGGGACCCCGTGTGACGTCCCCCTGCTTGGTGGGACCCCGTGTGACGTCCCCGTGCTTGGTGGGACCCCGTGTGACGTCCCCGTGCATGGTGGGACCCCGTGTGATGTCCCCCTGCTTGGTGGGACCCCGTGTGACGTCCCCCTGCTTGGTGGGACCCCATGTGACGTCCCCCTGCTTGGTGGGACCCCGTGTCACGTCCCCCTGCTTGGTGGGACCCCGTGTGACGTCCCCCTGCTTGGTGGGACCCCGTGTGACGTCCCCGTGCTTGGTGGGACCCCGTGTGACGTCCCCGTGCTTGGTGGGACCCCGTGTGACGTCCCCGTGCTTGGTGGGACCCCGTGTGACGTCCCCGTGCATGGTGGGACCCCGTGTGATGTCCCCCTGCTTGGTGGGACCCCGTGTCACGTCCCCGTGCTTGGTGGGACCCCGTGTGACGTCCCCCTGCATGGTGGGACCCCGTGTGACGTCCCCCTGCTTGGTGGGACCCCGTGTGACGTCCCCGTGCTTGGTGGACCCGACCCCGTGTGACGTCCCCCTGCATGGTGGGACCCCGTGTGACGTCCCCATGCTTGGTGGGACCCCGTGTGACGTCCCCCTGCTTGGTGGGACCCCGTGTGACGTCCCCATGCTTGGTGGGACCCCGTGTGACGTCCCCGTGCTTGGTGGGACCCCGTGTCACGTCCCCCTGCTTGGTGGGACCCCGTGTCACGTCCCCCTGCATGGTGGGACCCCGTGTGACGTCCCCATGCTTGGTTGGACCCCGTGTGACTCCCCCTGCTTGGTGGGACCCCGTGTGACGTCCCCCTGCATGGTGGGACCCCGTGTGACGTCCCCGTGCTTGGTGGGACCCCGTGTGACGTCCCCCTGCTTGGTGGGACCCCGTGTGATGTCCCCATGCTTGGTGGGACCCCGTGTGACGTCCCCCTGCTTGGTGGGACCCCGTGTGATGTCCCCGCGCCTGGTGGGACCCCGTGTGATGTCCCCATGCCTGGTGGGACCCCGTGTGACATCCCCGTGCTTGGTGGGACCCCGTGTGACATCCCCGTGCTTGGTGGGACCCCGTGTGACATCCCCGTGCTTGGTGGGACCCCGTGTGACGTCCCCGTGCTTGGTGGGACCCCGTGCTTGGTCCCCGCTCCTGGTGGGACCCCATGTGACATCCCCATGCGTGGTGGGACCCCGTGCTTGGTCCCCACTCCTGGTGGGACCCCGTGTGACATCCCCATGCCTGGTGGGACCCCGTGCTTGGTCCCCACTCCTGGTGGGACCCCGTGCTCGGTTCCCATGCCTGGTGGGGCCCCGTGTGACATCCCTGCTCCTGGTGGGACCCCATCTGATGACCCCATCTGATGTCCCCGCTCCTGGTGGGACCCCGTGCTCGGTTCCCATGCCTGGTGGGACCCCGTGTGACATTCCCGCTCCTGGTGGGACCCCATCTGATGACCCCATCTGATGTCCCTGCTCCTGGTGGGACCCCGTGCTCGGTTCCCATGCCTGGTGGGACCCCGTGTGACACCCTGCTCCTGGTGGGACCCCATCTGATGACCCCATCTGATGTCCCCGCTCCTGGTGGGACCCCGTGCTCGGTTCCCATGCCTGGTGGGACCCCGTGTGACATCCCCGCTCCTGGTGGGACCCCATCTGATGACCCCATCTGATGTCCCTGCTCCTGGTGGGGCCCCGTGTGACATCCCCGCTCCTGGTGGGACCCCATCTGATGACCCCATCTGATGTCCCCGCTCCTGGTGGGGCCCCGTGTGACATCCCCATGCGTGGTGGGACCCCGTGCTTGGTCCCCACTCCTGGTGGGACCCCGTGCTTGGTCCCCACTCCTGGTGGGACCCCGTGCTCAGTTCCCATGCCTGGTGGGACCCCGTGTGACATTCCCGCTCCTGGTGGGACCCCATCTGATGACCCCATCTGATGTCCCCGCTCCTGGTGGGACCCCGTGTGACATCCCCCCCGCTCCTGGTGGGACCCCATCTGATGACCCCATCTGATGTCCCCGCTCCTGGTGGGGCCCCGTGCTCGGTCCCCGCAGGTGGTGACGTACCTGGCGAGCTGTGGGCTGCAGAGCTGCCCGATGCTGCTGGCCAAGGGCTACCCCGACATCGGCTGGAACCCCTGTGGGGCGAGCGTTACCTCGACTTCCTCCGCTTCGCCGTCTTCGTCAACGGTCGGTGGTGGCCCCGTCGCCCCAGCCCCGGGGCCCCGTGTCCCCTCCTGTCACCCCCGAGAGTCCCCGTCCCCCCCCCTCATGGCTCCGTCTCGGTGTTCCTGGGGGGTCCTGGGGGTGGGGGGGGGGATCCTTGTACCTCCTGTCCCGTCCCTGCGTGTCCCGGGGATCCCTGGTGTCTCCCGTGTCCTATCATGAAGGTCTCAGAAGGTCCCTGTCCCATCCGGGAGGTCCTAGAAGGTCCCTGTCCCACCCTGGATGTCCCCAGGGTCTCCCATGTCCCATCCTGGAGGGTCTACAAGGTCCCTGTCCCACCCTGGAAGTCCCCAGGGTCTCCCATGTCCCATCCTGGAGGGTCTACAAGGTCCCTGTCCCACCCTGGAGGTCCCAGAAGGTCCCTGTCCCACCCTGGAGGTCCCAGAAGGTCCCTGTCCCATCCTGAGGTTCTAGAAGGTCCCTGTCCCATCCTGGATGTCCCCAGGGTCTCCCATGTCCCATCCTGGAGGGTCTAGAAGGTCCCTGTCCCACCCTGGAAGTCCCCAGGGTCTCCCATGTCCCATCCTGGAGGTTCTAGAAGGTCCCTGTCCCACCCTGGAGGTCCCAGAAGGTCCCTGTCCCATCCTGGAGGTTCTAGAAGGTCCCTGTCCCACCCTGGAAGTCCCCAGGGTCTCCCATGTCCCATCCTGGAGGTTCTAGAAGGTCCTTGTCCCTCTGTGCCATTCCTGGGGGTCCCTGGTATCTCCCATGTCCTGTCCTGGAGGTCCTAGAAGGTTTCCAGGGGGTCCCTGTCCCACCCTGGAAGTTTGTGGAGGTCCCTGTCCCACCTTGGAGGTCCTAGAAGGTCCCCGTCCCACCCTGGAGGTCCCCAGGGTCTCCCATGTCCCACCCTGGAGGTCCCAGAAGGTCCCTGTCCCACCCTGGACGTCCTAGAAGGTCTCCCATGTCCCATCCTGGAGGCCCCAGAAGGTCCCTGTCTCACCCTGGAAGTCCTCAGGGTCTCACATGTCCCACTCTGGAGGTCCCAGAAGGTCCCTGTCCCACCCTGGAGGTCCTAGAAGGTCCCTGTCCCACCCTGGAGGTCCCAGAAGGTCCCCCTCCCACCCTGGAGGTCCCAGAAGGTTCCCGTCCCACCCTGGAGGTCCCAGAAGGTCCCCATCCCACCCTGGAGGTCCTAGAAGGTCCCGGTCCCACCCTGGAGGTCCCAGAAGGTCCCCCTCCCACCCTGGAGGTCCCAGAAGGTCCCTGTCCCACCCTGGAGGTCCTAGAAGGTCCCTGTCCCATCCTGGAGGTCCCAGAAGGTCCCTGTCCCACCCTGGAGGTCCCAGAAGGTCCATGTCCCACCCTGGAGGTCCCAGAAGGTCCATGTCCCATCCTGGATGTCCCCAGGGTCTCCCATGTCCCACCCTGGAGGTCCTAGAAGGTCCCTGTCCCACCCTGGAGGGTCCCAGAAGGTCCCCGTCCCACCCTGGAGGTCCCAGAAGGTCCCCCTCCCACCCTGGAGGTCCCAGAAGGTCCCTGTCCCACCCTGGAGGTCCCAGAAGGTCCCCCTCCCACCCTGGAGGGTCCCAGAAGGTCCCCGTCCCATCCTGGAGGTCCCAGAAGGTCCCCCTCCCACCCTGGAGGTCCCAGAAGGTCCCCCTCGCAGCCTGGAGGTCCCAGAAGGTCCCCGTCCCACCCTGGAGGTCCCAGAAGGTCCCCGTCCCACCCTGGAGGTCCCAGAAGGTCCCCGTCCCCCCTGGAGGTCCCAGAAGGTCCATGTCCCATCCTGGATGTCCCCAGTGTCTCCCATGTCCCATCCTGGAGGTCCCAGAAGGTCCCTGTCCCATCCTGGATGTCCCCAAGGTTTCCCATGTCCCATCCTGGAGGTCCCAGAAGGTCCCCGTCCCACCCTGGAGGTCCCAGAAGGTCCCCGTCCCACCCTGGACGTCCCAGAAGGTCCCTGTCCCATCCTGGAGGTCCCAGAAGGTCCATGTCCCATCCTGGATGTCCCCAGTGTCTCCATGTCCCATCCTGGAGGTCCCAGAAGGTCCCTGTCCCATCCTGGATGTCCCCAGGGTCTCCCATGTCCCATCCTGGAGGTCCCAGAAGGTCCCCGTCCCACCCTGGAGGTCCCAGAAGGTCCCCGTCCCACCCTGGAGGTCCCAGAAGGTCCCTGTCCCATCCGGGAGGTCCCAGAAGGTCCCTGTCCCACCCTGGATGTCCCCAGGGTCTCCCATGTCCCATCCTGGAGGTCCCAGAAGGTCCCCATCCCACCCTGGAGGTCCCAGAAGGTCCCCGTCCCACCCTGGAGGTCCCAGAAGGTCCCCGTCCCACCCTGGAGGTCCCAGAAGGTCCCCCTCCCATCCTGGAGGTCCCAGAAGGTCCCTGTCCCATCCTGGAGGTCCCAGAAGGTCCATGTCCCATCCTGGATGTCCCCAGTGTCTCCCATGTCCCATCCTGGAGGTCCCAGAAGGTCCCCGTCCCACCCTGGAGGTCCCAGAAGGTCCCCCTCGCACCCTGGAGGTCCCAGAAGGTCCCCGTCCCACCCTGGAGGTCCCAGAAGGTCCCCGTCCCACCCTGGAGGTCCCAGAAGGTCCCCGTCCCACCCTGGAGGCCCCAGAAGGTCCCCGTCCCACCCTGGAGGTCCCAGAAGGTCCCCCTCCCATCCTGGAGGTCCCAGAAGGTCCCTGTCCCATCCTGGAGGTCCCAGAAGGTCCATGTCCCATCCTGGATGTCCCCAGTGTCTCCCATGTCCCATCCTGGAGGTCCCAGAAGGTCCCCGTCCCACCCTGGAGGTCCCAGAAGGTCCCCCTCGCACCCTGGAGGTCCCAGAAGGTCCCCGTCCCACCCTGGAGGTCCCAGAAGGTCCCCGTCCCACCCTGGAGGTCCCAGAAGGTCCCCGTCCCACCCTGGAGGCCCCAGAAGGTCCCCGTCCCACCCTGGAGGTCCCAGAAGGTCCCCCTCCCATCCTGGAGGTCCCAGAAGGTCCCTGTCCCATCCTGGAGGTCCCAGAAGGTCCATGTCCCATCCTGGATGTCCCCAGTGTCTCCCATGTCCCATCCTGGAGGTCCCAGAAGGTCCCCCTCCCACCCTGGAGGTCCCAGAAGGTCCCCCTCGCACCCTGGAGGTCCCAGAAGGTCCCCGTCCCACCCTGGAGGTCCCAGAAGGTCCCCGTCCCACCCTGGAGGCCCCAGAAGGTCCCCGTCCCACCCTGGGGCGCCCGGCGGTGGCAGGAGGCGCCCGGGTGCGAGGGCGGCTGTGGGTCCGGCAGGGGAGAGCGTGGAGGAGAACGCCAACGTGGTGGTTCGGCTGCTGATCCGGCGCCCCGAGTGCTTCGGGCCGGCCCTGCGCGGCGAGGGCGGCAGCGGCCTCCTCGCCGCCATCCAGGAGGCCATCGGCATCGGCCACGACCCCGCGAGGGACGGACCCAGCGGCCGCCGGGAACGCAGGAGGGAACCGTGAGGAACCAGAGCGGTCGGGGAGATGGAGATGGGGATGGAGATGGAGATGGAGATGGAGATGGAGATGGAGATGGGGATGGGGATGGGGATGGGGATGGAGATGGAGATGGAGATGGAGATGGAGATGGAGATGGAGATGGAGATGGAGATGGAGATGGGGATGGGGATGGGGATGGGGATGGAGATGGAGATGGAGATGGGGATGGAGATGGAGATGGAGATGGAGATGGAGATTGGGATGGGGATGGAGATGGAGATGGAGATGGAGATGGGGATGGAGATGGAGATGGGGATGGAGATGGGAATGGGGATGGAGATGGAGATGGGGATGGAGATGGGGATGGAGATGGAGATGGAGATGGAGATGGGGATGGAGATGGGGATGGGGATGGAGATGGAGATGGAGATGGGGATGGGGATGGAGATGGAGATGGAGATGGGGATGGAGATGGGGATGGAGATGGAGATGGAGATGGGGATGGGGATGGAGATGGAGATGGAGATGGAGATGGAGATGGAGATGGGGATGGAGATGGAGATGGAGATGGAGATGGGTGGAGATGGAGATGGAGATGGAGATGGGGATGGGGATGGGGATGGGGATGGAGATGGAGATGGAGATGGAGATGGAGATGGAGATGGGGATGGAGATGGAGATGGAGATGGGGATGGGGATGGAGATGGAATGGAGATGGAGATGGGATGGAGATGGAGATGGAGATGGGATGGAGATGGAGATGGGATGGAGATGGAGATGGAGATGGGATGGGGATGGAGATGGAGATGGAGATGGAGATGGGAGATGGAGATGGGGATGGAGATGGCGATGGAGATGGAGATGGAGATGGAGATGGGAT
>JAUNZM010002316.1:0-47127 GCA_033459285.1 Clamator glandarius
AACTAATTCCTAACCCCTTACACTAACCATAACCATAATCCTAACCCCAGCCCCTAACCCTTAACACTACCTCTAACCCTTTACCCCTTACCCTTAACCCTAACACCTGAACACTAACCCTAATCCCTAACCCCTAACCATAACCCTAACGCCTAACCACTAACCCCTGACCCTAACCCCTCACCCTAACACTAACCTACCTTAACCCCAACCCCTAACACTAACACAAACCTAACCCTAACCTTTGACCTTTTTTGATCTCCTCTGTCCTTCTGCGAGCTCCTTCAACCTTCTTTGACATTCCTTGACCTCCTTTGCCCTCATCCGCCCTCCTCCAACATTCTTTACCACCTCCGTCCTTCTGCGAGCTCCTTCGACATTCTCTGCCCTTCTGCGAGCTCCTTCGACCTTCTGCGAGCTCCTTCGACCTTCTGCGAGCTCCTTCGACCTTCTGCGAGCTCCTTCGACCTTCTGCGAGCTCCTTCGACCTTCTGCGAGCTCCTTCGACCTTCTGCGTCCTCTCGCCCTTCTCTGCCCTTCTCCGAGCGCCTTCCACCTTCTTTGACCTTCTTTGAAATTCTCCCTCCTTCTGCGAGCGCCTTCCACCTTCTTTGACCTTCTTTGACCTCCTCCGTCCTTCTGCGAGCTCCTTCGACCTTCTTTGACCTCCTCCGTCCTCCTCCGTCCTTCCTCGACCTCCTCCGACATTCTCCGACATTCTCCGATCTTCTTTGACCTTCTCCAATCTAACCCTAACCCCCAACCCTAACCATAACCCCTAACCCTTAACCCCTAACCCTAGACCCTAACCTGAACCCGAACCCCTAACCCTAACCCCTAATCTTAACCATAACACGTAACCACTAACCGTAACCCTAACCATAACCTAAGCCCTAACACTAACTCCTACTCCAACCCTAACCACTACCCCTAACCACTAATCCTAACCCCTCACCCTAACCGCTAACACTAACCCAAACCCTAACCCTGACCTTTGACCTTCTTTGATCTCCTCTGTCCTTCTGCGAGCTACTTTGACCTTCTTTGACATTCCTTGACCTCCTCCATCCTTCTGCGAGCTCCTTCGAACTTCTCTGATCTTCTTTGACCTCCTCCGACCTTCTCCAATCTAACCCTAACCCCTAACCATAACCATAATTCTAACACTAAACCCTAATCCCTAACCCTAACCTTAACCACTAACAGCTAACCACTAACCATACCCCTAACCCCTAAACCCTGACCCTAACCCCTCACCCCAACCCCTAACACTAACCCAAACCCTAACCTTTGAACTTCTTTGATCTCCTCTGTCCTTCTCTGACCTTCCCAGATCTGTTTTGACCTTCTTTTATGTTCTCCAATCTAACCCTAACCCCTAATTCCTAACCCCTTACCCTAACCATAACCATAATCCTAACCCCAGCCCCTAACGCTAACCCCTTACTCCTAACCCTTAACACTACCTCTACCTCTTTACCCCTAACCCCGAACCCTAACTGTAACCCCTAATCTTAACCCTAACCACTAACCCTAATGCCTAACCACTAACCCTAACCCCTAACACTAACCCAAAACCTAACCCTAACCTTTGACGTTCGCCGACCTTCCCTGCCCGTTCGCCGACCTTCCGTGCCCTTCCCTGACCTTCCGTGCCCCACCCAGCCCGTCTTTGGCCCGTCTTTGGCCCGTCTTTGGCCCGTCCTTGGCCCCTCCCCGACCCTCCCCTACCTTCTTTGCCTTCTCCGACCTTCTTTGCCCTTCTCCGACCTTCTTTGCCTATCCCCCACCTTCTCTGCCCGTTTTCCGACCTTCTCTGCCCGTTTTCCGACCTTCTCTGCCCGTTTTCCGACCTTCTCTGACCTGCTCCGACCTGCTCCGACCGTCTTTGCCCTTCTCCGGCCTTCATTGCTCTTCGCCGAGCTTCCTTGCCCTCCGCCGACCGTCTCTGCCCTGCCCTGCCCTGCCCTGCCCTGCCCTGCCCTGCCCTGCCCTGCCCTGCCCTGCCCTGCCCTGCCCTGCCCTGCCCTGCCCTGCCCTGCCCTGCCCTGCCCTGCCCTGCCCTGCCCTGCCCTGCCCTGCCCTGCCCTGCCCTTCTTTGCCCCGCCCTGACCTTCTTTGCCCCGCCCTGACCTTCTTTGCCCCGCCCTGCCCTTCTTTGCCCCGCCCTGCCCTTCTTTGCCCCGCCCTGCCCTTCTTTGCCCCGCCCTGCCCTTCTTTGCCCCGCCCCGCCCTTCTTTGCCCCGCCCCGCCCTTCTTTGCCCCGCCCCGCCCTTCTTTGCCCCGCCCCGCCCTTCTTTGCCCCGCCCCGCCCTTCTTTGCCCCGCCCCGCCCTTCTTTGCCCCGCCCCGCCCTTCTTTGCCCCGCCCCGCCCTTCTTTGCCCCGCCCCGCCCTTCTTTGCCCCGCCCCGCCCTTCTTTGCCCCGCCCCGCCCTTCTTTGCCCCGCCCCGCCCTTCTTTGCCCCGCCCCGCCCCGCCCTGCCCCGCCCCGCCCCGCCCTGCCCCGCCCCGCCCCGCCCTGCCCCGCCCCGCCCCGCCCTGCCCCGCCCCGCCCTTCCCCGCCCCGCCCTTCCCCGCCCTTCGTTGCCCCTCTCCGACCTTCGTTGCCCCTCTCCGACCTTCGTTGCCCCTCTCCGACCTTCGTTGCCCCTCTCCGACCTTCGTTGCCCCTCTCCGACCTTCGTTGCATCTCTCCGACCTTCGTTGACCGTTCTCCGACCTTCGTTGACCGTTCTCCGACCTTCTTTGCCCCTCTGCGACCTTCTTTGCCCCTCTGCGACCTTCTTTGCCCCTCTGCGACCTTCTTTGCCCCTCTGCGACCTTCTTTGCCCCTCTGCGACCTTCTTTGCCCCTCTGCGACCTTCTTTGCCCCTCTGCGACCTTCTTTGCCCCTCTGCGACCTTCTTTGCCCCTCTGCGACCTTCTTTGCACCTCTGCGACTTCTTTGCCCTTCTCCGACTTCTTTGCCCTTCTCCGACTTCTTTGCCCTTCTCCGACTTCTTTGCCCTTCTCCGACTTCTTTGCCCTTCTCCGACTTCTTTGCCCTTCTCCGACTTCTTTGCCCTTCTCCGACTTCTTTGCCCTTCTCCGACTTCTTTGCCCTTCTCCGACTTCTTTGCCCTTCTCCGACTTCTTTGCCCTTCTCCGACTTCTTTGCCCTTCTCCGACTTCTTTGCCCTTCTCCGACTTCTTTGCCCTTCTCCGACTTCTTTGCCCTTCTCCGACTTCTTTGCCCCGCTCCGACCTTCTTTGCCCCGCTCCGAACGTCTTTGCCCTTCTCCGACCTTCTTTGCCCTTTTCCGACTTTCTTCGCCCTTCTCCGAACGTCTTCGCCCTTCTCCGAACGTCTTCGCCCTTCTCCGAACGTCTTCGCCCTTCTCCGAACGTCTTCGCCCTTCTCCGAACGTCTTCGCCCTTCTCCGAACGTCTTCGCCCTTCTCCGAACGTCTTCGCCCTTCTCCGACCTTGCTTGCCCTTCTCCGACCTTGCTTGCCCTTCTCCGACCTTGCTTGCCCTTCTCCGACCTTGCTTGCCCTTCTCCGACCTTGCTTGCCCTTCTCCGACCTTGCTTGCCCTTCTCCGACCTTGCTTGCCCTTCTCCGACCTTGCTTGCCCTTCTCCGACCTTCTTTGCCCTGCTCCGACCTTCTCTGCCCTGCTCCGACCTTCTCTGCCCTGCTCCGACCTTCTCTGCCCTGCTCCGACCTTCTCTGCCCTGCTCCGACCTTCTCTGCCCTGCTCCGACCTTCTCTGCCCTGCTCCGACCTTCTCTGCCCTGCTCCGACCTTCTCTGCCCTGCTCCGACCTTCTCTGCCCTGCTCCGACCTTCTCTGCCCTTCTCCGACCTTCTCTGCCCTTCTCCGACCTTCTCTGCCCTTCTCCGACCTTCTCTGCCCTTCTCCGACCTTCTCTGCCCTTCTCCGACCTTCTCTGCCCTTCTCCGACCTTCTCTGCCCTCCTGCGACCTTCTCTGCCCTCCTGCGACCTTCTCTGCCCTCCTGCGACCTTCTCTGCCCTCCTGCGACCTTCTCTGCCCTCCTGCGACCTTCTCTGCCCTCCTGCGACCTTCTCTGCCCTCCTGCGACCTTCTCTGCCCTCCTGCGACCTTCTTTGCCCCGCTCCGACCTTCTTTGCCCCGCTCCGACCTCCTTTGCCCCGCTCCGACCTCCTTTGCCCCGCTCCGACCTCCTTTGCCCCGCTCCGACCTCCTTTGCCCCGCTCCGACCTCCTTTGCCCCGCTCCGACCTCCTTTGCCCCGCTCCGACCTCCTTTGCCCCGCTCCGACCTCCTTTGCCCCGCTCCGACCTCCTTTGCCCCGCTCCGACCTCCTTTGCCCCGCTCCGACCTCCTTTGCCCCGCTCCGACCTCCTTTGCCCCGCTCCGACCTCCTTTGCCCCGCTCCGACCTCCTTTGCCCCGCTCCGACCTCCTTTGCCCCGCTCCGACCTCCTTTGCCCCGCTCCGACCTCCTTTGCCCCGCTCCGACCTCCTTTGCCCCGCTCCGACCTCCTTTGCCCCGCTCCGACCTCCTTTGCCCCGCTCCGACCTCCTTTGCCCCGCTCCGACCTCCTTTGCCCCGCTCCGACCTCCTTTGCCCCGCTCCGACCTCCTTTGCCCCGCTCCGACCTCCTTTGCCCCGCTCCGACCTCCTTTGCCCCGCTCCGACCTCCTTTGCCCCGCTCCGACCTCCTTTGCCCCGCTCCGACCTCCTTTGCCCCGCTCCGACCTCCTTTGCCCCGCTCCGACCTCCTTTGCCCCGCTCCGACCTCCTTTGCCCCGCTCCGACCTCCTTTGCCCCGCTCCGACCTCCTTTGCCCCGCTCCGACCTCCTTTGCCCCGCTCCGACCTCCTTTGCCCCTCTCTGCCCTTCTCTGCCCTTCTCTGCCCTTCTCTGCCCTTCTCTGCCCTGCTCTGCCCTGCTCTGCCCTTCTCTGCCCTGCTCCGCCCTGCTCCGCCCTGCTCCGCCCTGCTCCGCCCTGCTCCGCCCTGCTCCGCCCTGCTCCGCCCTGCTCCGCCTGCTCCGCCCTGCTCCGCCCTGCTCCGCCCTTCCCCGACCTTCCCCGACCTTCTCCGCCCTTCCCCGACCTTCTCCGCCCTTCCCCGACCTTCTCCGCCCTTCCCGACCTTCTCCGCCCTTCCCCGACCTTCTCCGCCCTTCCCCGACCTTCTCCGCCCTTCCCCGACCTTCTCCGCCCTTCCCCGACCTTCTCCGCCCTTCCCCGACCTTCTCCGCCCTTCCCCGACCTTCTCCGCCCTTCCCCGACCTTCTCCGCCCTTCCCCGACCTTCTCCGCCCTTCCCCGACCTTCTCCGCCCTTCCCCGACCTTCTCCGCCCTTCCCCGCCCTTCCCCGACCTTCCCCGACCTTCTCCGCCCTTCCCCGACCTTCCCCGCCCTTCCCCGCCCTTCCCCGCCCTTCCCCGCCCTTCCCCGCCCTTCTCCGCCCTTCTCCGACCTTCTCCGCCCTTCTCCGACCTTCTCCGCCCTCCTGCGACCTTCTCCGCCCTCCTGCGACCTTCTCCGCCCTCCTGCGACTGTCTTTGCCCCGCTCCGACCTTCTTTGCCCCGCTCCGACCTTCTTTGCCCCGCTCCGACCTCCTTTGCCCCGCTCCGACCTCCTTTGCCCCGCTCCGACCTCCTTTGCCCCGCTCCGACCTCCTTTGCCCCGCTCCGACCTCCTTTGCCCCGCTCCGACCTCCTTTGCCCCGCTCCGACCTCCTTTGCCCCGCTCCGACCTCCTTTGCCCCGCTCCGACCTCCTTTGCCCCGCTCCGACCTCCTTTGCCCCGCTCCGACCTCCTTTGCCCCGCTCCGACCTCCTTTGCCCCGCTCCGACCTCCTTTGCCCCGCTCCGACCTCCTTTGCCCCGCTCCGACCTCCTTTGCCCCGCTCCGACCTCCTTTGCCCCGCTCCGACCTCCTTTGCCCCGCTCCGACCTCCTTTGCCCCGCTCCGACCTCCTTTGCCCCGCTCCGACCTCCTTTGCCCCGCTCCGACCTCCTTTGCCCCGCTCCGACCTCCTTTGCCCCGCTCCGACCTCCTTTGCCCCGCTCCGACCTCCTTTGCCCCGCTCCGACCTCCTTTGCCCCGCTCCGACCTCCTTTGCCCCGCTCCGACCTCCTTTGCCCCGCTCCGACCTCCTTTGCCCCGCTCCGACCTCCTTTGCCCCGCTCCGACCTCCTTTGCCCCGCTCCGACCTCCTTTGCCCCTCTCCGACCTCCTTTGCCCCTCTCCGACCTCCTTTGCCCCTCTCCGACCTCCTTTGCCCCTCTCCGACCTCCTTTGCCCCTCTCCGACCTCCTTTGCCCCTCTCCGACCTCCTTTGCCCTTCTCCGACCTCCTTTGCCCTTCTCCGACCTCCTTTGCCCTTCTCCGACCTCCTTTGCCCTTCTCCGACCTCCTTTGCCCTTCTCCGCCCTTCTCCGCCCTTCTCCGCCCTTCTCCGCCCTTCTCCGCCCTTCTCCGCCCTTCTCCGCCCTTCTCCGCCCTTCTCCGCCCTTCTCCGCCCTTCTCCGCCCTTCTCCGCCCTTCTCCGCCCTTCTCCGCCCTTCTCCGCCCTTCTCCGCCCTTCTCCGCCCTTCTCCGCCCTTCTCCGCCCTTCTCCGCCCTTCTCCGCCCTTCTCCGCCCTTCTCCGCCCTTCTCCGCCCTTCTCCGCCCTTCTCCGCCCTTCTCCGCCCTTCTCCGCCCTTCTCCGCCCTTCTCCGCCCTTCTCCGCCCTTCTCCGCCCTTCTCCGCCCTTCTCCGCCCTTCTCCGCCCTTCTCCGCCCTTCCCCGACCTTCTCCGCCCTTCTCCGACCTTCTCCGCCCTTCCCCGACCTTCTCCGCCCTTCTTTGCCCTTCCCCGACCTTCTTTGCCCTTCCCCGACCTTCTCTGCCCTTCCCCGACCTTCTCTGCCCTTCTCCGACCTTCTCTGCCCTTCTCCGACCTTCTCTGCCCTTCTCCGACCTTCTCTGCCCTTCTCCGACCTTCTCTGCCCTTCTCCGACCTTCTCTGCCCTTCTCCGACCTTCTCTGCCCTTCTCCGACCTCCTTTGCCCTTCTCCGACCTCCTTTGCCCTTCTCCGACCTCCTTTGCCCTTCTCCGACCTCCTTTGCCCTTCTCCGACCTTCCTCGCCCTTCTCCGACCTTCCTCGCCCTTCTCCGACCTTCCTCGCCCTTCTCCGACCTTCCTCGCCCTTCTCCGACCTTCCTCGCCCTTCTCCGACCTTCTCTGCCCTTCTCCGACCTTCTCTGCCCTTCTCCGACCTTCCTCGCCCTTCTCCGACCTTCCTCGCCCTTCTCCGACCTTCCTCGCCCTTCTCCGACCTTCCTCGCCCTTCTCCGACCTTCCTCGCCCTTCTCCGACCTTCCTCGCCCTTCTCCGACCTTCCTCGCCCTTCTCCGACCTTCCTCGCCCTTCTCCGACCTTCCTCGCCCTTCTCCGACCTTCCTCGCCCTTCTCCGACCTTCCTCGCCCTTCTCCGACCTTCCTCGCCCTTCTCCGACCTTCCTCGCCCTTCTCCGACCTTCCTCGCCCCTCTCCGACCTTCCTCGCCCTTCTCCGCCCTTCCCCGCCCTTCCCCGCCCTTCCCCGCCCTTCCCCGCCCTTCTCCGCCCTTCTCCGCCCTTCTCCGCCCTTCTCCGCCCTTCTCCGCCCTTCTCCGCCCTTCTCCGCCCTTCTCCGCCCTTCTCCGCCCTTCTCCGCCCTTCTCCGCCCTTCTCCGCCCTTCTCCGCCCTTCTCCGCCCTTCTCCGCCCTTCTCCGCCCTTCTCCGCCCTTCTCCGCCCTTCTCCGCCCTTCTCCGCCCTTCTCCGCCCTTCTCCGCCCTTCTCCGCCCTTCTCCGCCCTTCTCCGCCCTTCTCCGCCCTTCTCCGCCCTTCTCCGCCCTTCTCCGCCCTTCTCCGCCCTTCTCCGCCCTTCTCCGCCCTTCTCCGCCCTTCTCCGCCCTTCTCCGCCCTTCTCCGCCCTTCTCCGCCCTTCTCCGCCCTTCTCCGCCCTTCTCCGCCCTTCTCCGCCCTTCTCCGCCCTTCTCCGCCCTTCTCCGCCCTTCTCCGCCCTTCTCCGCCCTTCTCCGCCCTTCTCCGCCCTTCTCCGCCCTTCTCCGCCCTTCTCCGCCCTTCTCCGCCCTTCTCCGCCCTTCTCCGCCCTTCTCCGCCCTTCCCCGCCCTTCTCCGCCCTTCCCCGACCTTCCCCGACCTTCTCTGCCCTTCCCCGACCTTCTCTGCCCTTCCCCGAACTTCCTCGCCCTTCTCCGACCTTCCTCGCCCTTCCCCGACCTTCCTCGCCCTTCCCCGACCTTCCTCGCCCTTCCCCGACCTTCCTCGCCCTTCCCCGACCTTCCTCGCCCTTCCCCGACCTTCCTCGCCCTTCTCCGACCTTCTCTGCCCTTCTCCGACCTTCTCTGCCCTTCTCCGACCTTCTCTGCCCTTCCCCGACCTTCCTCGCCCTTCCCCGACCTTCCTCGCCCTTCCCCGACCTTCCTCGCCCTTCCCCGACCTTCCTCGCCCTTCCCCGACCTTCCTCGCCCTTCCCCGACCTTCCTCGCCCTTCCCCGACCTTCCTCGCCCTTCCCCGACCTTCTCTGCCCTTCCCCGACCTTCTCTGCCCTTCCGCGACCTTCTCTGCCCTTCTGCGACCTTCTCTGCCCTTCTGCGACCTTCTCTGCCCTCCTCCGACATTCTCTGCCCTCCTCCGACCTTCTCTGCCCCGCTCCGACCTCCTTTGCCCCGCTCCGACCTCCTTTGCCCCGCTCCGACCTCCTTTGCCCCGCTCCGACCTCCTTTGCCCCGCTCCGACCTCCTTTGCCCCGCTCCGACCTCCTTTGCCCCGCTCCGACCTCCTTTGCCCCGCTCCGACCTCCTTTGCCCCGCTCCGACCTCCTTTGCCCCGCTCCGACCTCCTTTGCCCCGCTCCGACCTCCTTTGCCCCGCTCCGACCTCCTTTGCCCCGCTCCGACCTCCTTTGCCCCTCTCCGACCTCCTTTGCCCTTCTCCGACCTTCTCTGCCCTTCCCCGGCCTTCCTCGCCCTTCTCCGGCCTTCCTCGCCCTTCTCCGGCCTTCCTCGCCCTTCTCCGGCCTTCCTCGCCCTTCTCCGGCCTTCCTCGCCCTTCTCCGACCGTCCTCGCCCCTCTCCGACCGTCCTCGCCCCTCTCCGACCGTCCTCGCCCCTCTCCGACCGTCCTCGCCCCTCTCCGACCGTCCTCGCCCCTCTCCGACCTTCCTCGCCCCTCTCCGACCTTCCTCGCCCCTCTCCGACCTTCCTCGCCCCTCTCCGACCTTCCTCGCCCCTCTCCGACCTTCCTCGCCCCTCTCCGACCTTCCTCGCCCCTCTCCGACCTTCCTCGCCCCTCTCCGACCTTCCTCGCCCCTCTCCGACCTTCCTCGCCCCTCTCCGACCTTCTTTGCCCTTCTCCGACCTTCTCTGCTCTTCCCCGACCTTCTCTGCTCTTCCCCGACCTTCTCTGCTCTTCCCCGACCTTCTCTGCCCTTCCCCGACCTTCCTCGCCCTTCCCCGACCTTCCTCGCCCTTCCCCGACCTTCCTCGCCCTTCCCCGACCTTCCTCGCCCTTCCCCGACCTTCCTCGCCCTTCCCCGACCTTCCTCGCCCTTCCCCGACCTTCCTCGCCCTTCCCCACCTTCCTCGCCCTTCCCCACCTTCCTCGCCCTTCCCGGACCTTCCTCGCCCTTCCCCGACCTTCCTCGCCCTTTCCCGACCTTCTTTGCCCTGCTCCGACCTTCTTTGCCCTTCCCCGACCTTCCTCGCCCTTCCCCGACCTTCCTCGCCCTTCCCCGACCTTCCTCGCCCTTCCCCGACCTTCCTCGCCCTTCCCCGACCTTCTCTGCCCTTCCCCGACCTTCTCTGCCCTTCCCCGAACTTCCTCGCCCTTCTCCGACCTTCCTCGCCCTTCTCCGACCTTCCTCGCCCTTCTCCGACCTTCCTCGCCCTTCTCCGACCTTCTCTGCCCTTCTCCGACCTTCTCTGCCCTTCTCCGACCTTCTCTGCCCTTCTCCGACCTTCTCTGCCCTTCTCCGACCTTCTCTGCCCTTCTCCGACCTTCTCTGCCCTTCTCCGACCTTCTCTGCCCTTCTCCGAAATTCTCTGCCCTTCTCCGAAATTCTCTGCCCTTCTCCGAAATTCTTTGCCCTTCTCCGAAATTCTTTGCCCTTCTCCGAAATTCTTTGCCCTTCTCCGAACTTCTTTGCCCTTCTCCGAAATTCTTTGCCCTCCTCCGACCTTCTTTGCCCTCCTCCGACCTTCTTTGCCAATCTCCGACCTTCTTTGCCCTTCTACGACTTTCTTTGCCCTCTCTGACCTTCCTCGCCATTCTCCGAACTTCCTCGCCCTTCTCCGACCTTGCTTGCACTTCTCCGACCTTCTTTGCCCTTCTCCGACCTTCTTTGCCCTTCTCCGACCTTCTTTGCCCTTCTCCGACCTTCTTTGCCCTTCTCCGACCTTCTTTGCCCTTCTCCGACCTTCTTTGCCCTTCTCCGACCTTCTTTGCCCTTCTCCGACCTTCTTTGCCCTTCTCCGACCTTCTTTGCCCTTCTCCGACCTTCTTTGCCCTTCTCCGAAATTCTTTGCCGTTCTCCGACCTTCTTTGCCCTCCTCCGACCTTCTTTGCCAATCTCCGACCTTCTTTGCCCTTCTACGACTTTCTTTGCCCTCTCTGACCTTCCTCGCCATTCTCCGAACTTCCTCGCCCTTCTCCGACCTTCTTTGCCCTTCTCCGACCTTCTTTGCCCTTCTCCGACCTTCTTTGCCCTTCTCCGACCTTCTTTGCCCTTCTCCGACCTTCTTTGCCCTTCTCCGACCTTCTTTGCCCTTCTCCGACCTTCTTTGCCCTTCTCCGACCTTCTTTGCCCTCCTCCGACCTTCTTTGCCCTCCTCCGACCTTCTTTGCCCTCCTCCGACCTTCTTTGCCCTCCTCCGACCTTCTTTGCCAATCTCCGACCTTCTTTGCCCTTCTACGACTTTCTTTGCCCTCTCTGACCTTCCTCGCCCTTCTCCGAACTTCCTCGCCCTTCTCCGACCTTCTTTGCCCTTCTCCGACCTTCTTTGCCCTTCTCCGACCTTCTTTGCCCTTCTCCGACCTTCTTTGCCCTTCTCCGACCTTCTTTGCCCTTCTCCGACCTTCTTTGCCCTTCTCCGACCTTCTTTGCCCTTCTCCGACCTTCTTTGCCCTTCTCCGACCTTCTTTGCCCTTCTCCGACCTTCTTTGCCCTTCTCCGACCTTCTTTGCCCTTCCCCGACCTTCTTTGCCCTTCCCCGACCTTCTTTGCCCTTCCCCGACCTTCTTTGCCCTTCCCCGACCTTCTTTGCCCTTCCCCGACCTTCTTTGCCCTTCCCCGACCTTCTTTGTCCTTCTCCCATCTTCTTTGCGTTCTCAAACCTTCTCTGCACTTCTCCGTACTTCTTAGCCCTTCTCCGACCTTCTTTGCCCTTCTCCGACCTTCTTTGCCCTTCTCCGACCTTCTTTGCCCTTCTCCGACCTTCTTTGCCCTTCTCCGACCTTCTTTGCCCTTCTCCGACCTTCTTTGCCCTTCTCCGACCTTCTTTGCCCTTCTCCGACCTTCTTTGCCCTTCTCCGACCTTCTTTGCCCTTCTCCGACCTTCTTTGCCCTTCTCCGACCTTCTTTGCCCTTCTCCGACCTTCTTTGCCCTTCTCCGACCTTCTTTGCCCTTCTCCGACCTTCTTTGCCCTTCTCCGACCTTCTTTGCCCTTCTCCGACCTTCTTTGCCCTTCTCCGACCTTCTTTGCCCTTCTCCGACCTTCTTTGCTCTTCTCCGACATTCTTGCCCGTGTCCGACCTTCTTTGCCCGTGTCCGACCTTCTTTGCCCTTCTCCGCCCTTCTTTGCCCTTCTCCGCCCTTCTTTGCCCTTCTCCGCCCTTCTTTGCCCTTCTCCGCCCTTCTTTGCCCTTCTCCGTCCTTCTTTGCCCTTCTCCGCCCTTCTTTGCCCTTCTCCGCCCTTCTTTGTCCTTCTCCGACCTTCTTTGCCCTTCTCCGCCCTTCTTTGCCCTTCTCCGCCCTTCTTTGCCCTTCTCCCTCCTTCTTTGCCCTTCTCCGTGCTTCTTTGCCCTTCTCCGTGCTTCTTTGCCCTTCTCCGTGCTTCTTTGCCCTTCTCCGTGCTTCTTTGCCCTTCTCCGTGCTTCTTTGCCCTTCTCCGTGCTTCTTTGCCCTTCTCCGTGCTTCTTTGCCCTTCTCCGTGCTTCTTTGCCCTTCTCCGTGCTTCTTTGCCCTTCTCCGTGCTTCTTTGCCCTTCTCCGTGCTTCTTTGCCCTTCTCCGTGCTTCTTTGCCCTTCTCCGTGCTTCTTTGCCCTTCTCCGTGCTTCTTTGCCCTTCTCCGTGCTTCTTTGCCCTTCTCCGTGCTTCTTTGCCCTTCTCCGTGCTTCTTTGCCCTTCTCCGTGCTTCTTTGCCCTTCTCCGTGCTTCTTTGCCCCTCTCCGACCTTCTTTTCCCTTCTCCGACCTTCTTTGCCCTTCTCCGACCTTCTTTGCCCTTCTCCGTCCTTCTTTGCCCTTCTCCGTCCTTCTTTGCCCTTCTCCGACCTTCTTTGCCCTTCTCCGACCTTCTTCGCCCTTCTTTGCCCCTCTCCGACCTTCTTTGCCCCTCTCCGACCTACTTTTCCCTTCTCCGACCTACTTTTCCCTTCTCCGTCCTTCTTTGCCCTTCTCCGACTTCCTTCGCCCTTCTCCGACTTCCTTCGCCCTTCTCCGACCTTCTTCGCCCTTCTCCGACCTTCTTCGCCCTTCTCCGACCTTCTTCGCCCTTCTCCGACCTTCTTCGCCCTTCTCCGTCCTTCTTCGCCCTTCTCCGTCCTTCTTCGCCCTTCTCCGTCCTTCTTCGCCTTTCTCCGTCCTTCTTTGCCCTTCTCCGACCTTCTTCGCCCTTCTCCGACCTTCTTCGCCCTTCTCCGACCTTCTTTGCCCTTCTCCGACCTTCTTTGCCCTCCTCCGACCTTCTTTGCCCTCCTCCGACCTTCTTTGCCCTCCTCCGACCTTCTTTGCCCTCCTCCGACCTTCTTTGCCCTCCTCCGACCTTCTTTGCCCTCCTCCGACCTTCTTTGCCCTCCTCCGACCTTCTTTGCCCTCCTCCTACCTTCTCCTACCTTCTCCGACCTTCTTTGCCCTTCTCCGACCTTCTTTGCCCTTCTCCGACCTTCTTTGCCCTTCTCCGACCTTCTTTGCCCTTCTCCGAACTTCTTTGCCCTTCTCCGAACTTCTTTGCCCTTCTCCGACCTTCTTTGCCCTTCTCCGACCTTCTTTGCCCTTCTCCGACCTTCTTTGCCCTTCTCCGACCTTCTTTGCCCTTCTCCGAACTTCTTTGCCCTTCTCCGACCTTCTTTGCCCTTCTCCGAACTTCTCCGACCTTCTTTGTCCTTCTCCGACCTTCTTTGCCCTTCTCCGACCTTCTTTGCCCTTCTCCGACCTTCTTTGCCCTTCTCCGACCTTCTTTGTCCTTCTCCGACCTTCTTTGTCCTTCTCCGACCTTCTTTGTCCTTCTCCGACCTTCTTTGTCCTTCTCCGACCTTCTTTGTCCTTCTCCGACCTTCTTTGTCCTTCTCCGACCTTCTTTGTCCTTCTCCGACCTTCTTTGTCCTTCTCCGACCTTCTTTGCCCTTCTCCGACCTTCTTTGCCCTTCTCCGACCTTCTTTGCCCTTCTCCGACCTTCTCCGACCTTCTCCGACCTTCCCCGACCTTCTTTGTCCTTCCCCGACCTTCTTTGTCCTTCTCCGACCTTCTTTGTCCTTCTCCGACCTTCTTTGTCCTTCTCCGACCTTCTTTGTCCTTCTCCGACCTTCTTTGTCCTTCTCCGACCTTCTTTGTCCTTCTCCGACCTTCTTTGTCCTCCTCCGACCTTCTTTGCCCCTCTCCGACCTTCTTTCCCTTCTCCGACCTTCTTTGTCCTCCTCCGACCTTCTTTGCCCTCCTCCGACCTTCTTTGCCCTCCTCCGACCTTCTTTGCCCTCCTCCGACCTTCTTTGCCCTCCTCCGACCTTCTTTGCCCTTCTCCGACCTTCTTTGCCCCTCTCCGACCTTCTTTGCCCCTCTCCGACCTTCTTTGCCCCTCTCCGACCTTCTTTGCCCCTCTCCGACCTTCTTTGCCCCTCTCCGACCTTCTTTGCCCCTCTCCGACCTTCTTTGCCCCTCTCCGACCTTCTTTGCCCCTCTCCGACCTTCTTTGCCCCTCTCCGACCTTCTTTGCCCCTCTCCGACCTTCTTTGCCCCTCTCCGACCTTCTTTGCCCCTCTCCGACCTTCTTTGCCCCTCTCCGACCTTCTTTGCCCTTCTCCGACCTTCTTTGCCCTTCTCCGACCTTCTTTGTCCTTCTCCGACCTTCTTTGTCCTTCTCCGACCTTCTTTGTCCTTCTCCGACCTTCTTTGTCCTTCTCCGACCTTCTTTGTCCTTCTCCGACCTTCTTTGTCCTTCTCCGACCTTCTTTGTCCTTCTCCGACCTTCTTTGCCCTTCTCCGACCTTCTTTGCCCTTCTCCGACCTTCTTTGCCCTTCTCCGACCTTCTCCGACCTTCTTTGTCCTTCCCCGACCTTCTTTGTCCTTCCCCGACCTTCTTTGTCCTTCCCCGACCTTCTTTGTCCTTCTCCGACCTTCTTTGTCCTTCTCCGACCTTCTTTGTCCTTCTCCGACCTTCTTTGTCCTTCTCCGACCTTCTTTGTCCTTCTCCGACCTTCTTTGCCCTTCTCCGACCTTCTTTGCCCTTCTCCGACCTTCTTTGCCCTTCTCCGACCTTCTTTGCCCTTCTCCGACCTTCTTTGCCCCTCTCCGACCTTCTTTGCCCCTCTCCGACCTTCTTTGCCCCTCTCCGACCTTCTTTGCCCCTCTCCGACCTTCTTTGCCCCTCTCCGACCTTCTTTGCCCCTCTCCGACCTTCTTTGCCCCTCTCCGACCTTCTTTGCCCTTCTCCGACCTTCTTTGCCCTTCTCCGACCTTCTTTGCCCTTCTCCGACCTTCTTTGCCCTTCTCCGACCTTCTTTGCCCTTCTCCGACCTTCTTTGCCCTTCTCCGACCTTCTTTGCCCTTCTCCGACCTTCTTTGCCCTTCTCCGACCTTCTTTGCCCCTCTCCGACCTTCTCCGACCTTCTCCGACCTTCTCCGACCTTCTCCGACCTTCTCCGACCTTCTCCGACCTTCTCCGACCTTCTCCGACCTTCTCCGACCTTCTCCGACCTTCTCCGACCTTCTCCGACCTTCTCCGACCTTCTCCGACCTTCTCCGACCTTCTCCGATTTTCTCCGACCTTCTCCGACCTTCTCCGACCTTCTCCGACCTTCTTTGCCCTTCTCCGACCTTCTTTGCCCTTCTCCGACCTTCTTTGCCCTTCTCCGTCCTTCTTTGCCCTTCTCCGACCTTCTTTGCCCTTCTCCGACCTTCTTTGCCCTTCTCCGACCTTCTTTGCCCTTCTCCGACCTTCTTTGCCCTTCTCCGACTTCCTTTGCCCTTCTCCGACTTCCTTTGCCCTTCTCCGACCTTCTTTGCCCTTCTCCGACCTTCTTTGCCCTTCTCCGACCTTCTTTGCCCTTCTCCGACCTTCTTTGCCCTTCTCCGACCTTCTTTGCCCTTCTCCGACCTTCTTTGCCCTTCTCCGACCTTCTTTGCCCTTCTCCGACCTTCTTTGCCCTTCTCCGACCTTCTTTGCCCTTCTCCGACCTTCTTTGCCCTTCTCCGACCTTCTTTGCCCTTCTCCGACCTTCTTTGCCCTTCTCCGACCTTCTTTGCCCTTCTCCGACCTTCTCCGAAATTCTCCGACCTTCTTTGCCCTTCTCCGACCTTCTTTGCCCTTCTCCGACCTTCTTTGCCCTTCTCCGACCTTCTTTGCCCTTCTCCGACCTTCTTTGCCCTTCTCCGACCTTCTTTGCCCTTCTCCGACCTTCTTTGCCCTTCTCCGACCTTCTTTGCCCTTCTCCGACCTCCTTTGCCCTTCTCCGACCTCCTTTGCCCTTCTCCGACCTCCTTTGCCCTTCTCCGACCTCCTTTGCCCTTCTCCGACCTTCTTTGCCCTTCTCCGACCTTTTCCGAAATTCTCCGACCTTCTTTGCCCTTCTCCGACCTTCTTTGCCCCTCTCCGACCTTCTTTGCCCCTCTCCGACCTTCTTTGCCCTTCTCCGACCTTCTTTGCCCTTCTCCGACCTTCTTTGCCCTTCTCCGACCTTCTTTGCCCTTCTCCGACCTTCCTCGCCCTTCCCCGACCTTCCTCGCCCTTCCCCGACCTTCCTCGCCCTTCCCCGACCTTCCTCGCCCTTCCCCGACCTTCCTCGCCCTTCTCCGACCTTCCTCGCCCTTCTCCGACCTTCCTCGCCCTTCTCCGACCTTCCTCGCCCTTCTCCGACCTTCCTCGCCCTTCTCCGACCTTCCTCGCCCTTCTCCGACCTTCTCTGCCCTTCTCCGACCTTCTCTGCCCTTCTCCGACCTTCTCTGCCCTTCTCCGACCTTCTCTGCCCTTCTCCGACCTTCTCTGCCCTTCTCCGACCTTCTCTGCCCTTCTCCGACCTTCTCTGCCCTTCTCCGAAATTCTTTGCCCTTCTCCGAAATTCTTTGCCCTTCTCCGAAATTCTTTGCCCTTCTCCGAAATTCTTTGCCCTTCTCCGAACTTCTTTGCCCTTCTCCGAAATTCTTTGCCCTCCTCCGACCTTCTTTGCCCTCCTCCGACCTTCTTTGCCAATCTCCGACCTTCTTTGCCCTTCTACGACTTTCTTTGCCCTCTCTGACCTTCCTCGCCATTCTCCGAACTTCCTCGCCCTTCTCCGACCTTGCTTGCACTTCTCCGACCTTCTTTGCCCTTCTCCGACCTTCTTTGCCCTTCTCCGACCTTCTTTGCCCTTCTCCGACCTTCTTTGCCCTTCTCCGACCTTCTTTGCCCTTCTCCGACCTTCTTTGCCCTTCTCCGACCTTCTTTGCCCTTCTCCGACCTTCTTTGCCCTTCTCCGACCTTCTTTGCCCTTCTCCGACCTTCTTTGCCCTTCTCCGACCTTCTTTGCCCTTCTCCGACCTTCTTTGCCCTTCTCCGAAATTCTTTGCCGTTCTCCGACCTTCTTTGCCCTCCTCCGACCTTCTTTGCCAATCTCCGACCTTCTTTGCCCTTCTACGACTTTCTTTGCCCTCTCTGACCTTCCTCGCCATTCTCCGAACTTCCTCGCCCTTCTCCGACCTTGCTTGCCCTTCTCCGACCTTCTTTGCCCTTCTCCGACCTTCTTTGCCCTTCTCCGCCATTCTCCGAACTTCCTCGCCCTTCTCCGACCTTGCTTGCCCTTCTCCGACCTTCTTTGCCCTTCTCCGACCTTCTTTGCCCTTCTCCGACCTTCTTTGCCCTTCTCCGACCTTCTTTGCCCTTCTCCGACCTTCTTTGCCCTTCTCCGACCTTCTTTGCCCTTCTCCGACCTTCTTTGCCCTTCTCCGACCTTCTTTGCCCTTCTCCGACCTTCTTTGCCCTTCTCCGACCTTCTTTGCCCTTCTCCGACCTTCTTTGCCCTTCTCCGACCTTCTTTGCCCTTCTCCGACCTTCTTTGCCCTCCTCCGACCTTCTTTGCCCTCCTCCGACCTTCTTTGCCCTCCTCCGACCTTCTTTGCCAATCTCCGACCTTCTTTGCCCTTCTACGACTTTCTTTGCCCTCTCTGACCTTCCTCGCCCTTCTCCGAACTTCCTCGCCCTTCTCCGACCTTCTTTGCCCTTCTCCGACCTTCTTTGCCCTTCTCCGACCTTCTTTGCCCTTCTCCGACCTTCTTTGCCCTTCTCCGACCTTCTTTGCCCTTCTCCGACCTTCTTTGCCCTTCTCCGACCTTCTTTGCCCTTCTCCGACCTTCTTTGCCCTTCTCCGACCTTCTTTGCCCTTCCCCGACCTTCTTTGCCCTTCCCCGACCTTCTTTGCCCTTCCCCGACCTTCTTTGCCCTTCCCCGACCTTCTTTGTCCTTCTCCCATCTTCTTTGCGTTCTCAAACCTTCTCTGCACTTCTCCGACCTTCTTTGCCCTTCTCCGACCTTCTTTGCCCTTCTCCGACCTTCTTTGCCCTTCTCCGACCTTCTTTGCCCTTCTCCGACCTTCTTTGCCCTTCTCCGACCTTCTTTGCCCTTCTCCGACCTTCTTTGCCCTTCTCCGACCTTCTTTGCCCTTCTCCGACCTTCTTTGCTCTTCTCCGACATTCTTGCCCGTGTCCGACCTTCTTTGCCCGTGTCCGACCTTCTTTGCCCGTGTCCGACCTTCTTTGCCCTTCTCCGCCCATCTTTGCCCTTCTCCGCCCTTCTTTGCCCTTCTCCGCCCTTCTTTGCCCTTCTCCGCCCTTCTTTGCCCTTCTCCGCCCTTCTTTGCCCTTCTCCGCCCTTCTTTGCCCTTCTCCGCCCTTCTTTGCCCTTCTCCGACCTTCTTTGCCCTTCTCCGACCTTCTTTGCCCTTCTCCCTCCTTCTTTGCCCTTCTCCCTCCTTCTTTGCCCTTCTCCGTGCTTCTTTGCCCTTCTCCGTGCTTCTTTGCCCTTCTCCGTGCTTCTTTGCCCTTCTCCGTGCTTCTTTGCCCTTCTCCGTGCTTCTTTGCCCTTCTCCGTGCTTCTTTGCCCTTCTCCGTGCTTCTTTGCCCTTCTCCGTGCTTCTTTGCCCTTCTCCGTGCTTCTTTGCCCTTCTCCGTGCTTCTTTGCCCTTCTCCGTGCTTCTTTGCCCTTCTCCGTGCTTCTTTGCCCTTCTCCGTGCTTCTTTGCCCTTCTCCGTGCTTCTTTGCCCTTCTCCGTGCTTCTTTGCCCTTCTCCGACCTTCTTTGCCCTTCTCCGACCTTCTTTTCCCTTCTCCGTCCTTCTTTGCCCTTCTCCGTCCTTCTTTGCCCTTCTCCGACCTTCTTTGCCCTTCTCCGACCTTCTTTGCCCTTCTCCGACCTTCTTTGCCCTTCTCCGTCCTTCTTTGCCCTTCTCCGACCTTCTTTGCCCTTCTTCGCCCTTCTTTGCCCCTCTCCGACCTTCTTTGCCCCTCTCCGACCTTCTTTGCCCCTCTCCGACCTACTTTTCCCTTCTCCGACCTACTTTTCCCTTCTCCGACCTACTTTTTCCTTCTCCGTCCTTCTTTGCCCTTCTCCGACTTCCTTCGCCCTTCTCCGACCTTCTTCGCCCTTCTCCGACCTTCTTCGCCCTTCTCCGACCTTCTTCGCCCTTCTCCGTCCTTCTTCGCCCTTCTCCGTCCTTCTTCGCCCTTCTCCGTCCTTCTTCGCCCTTCTCCGTCCTTCTTCGCCCTTCTCCGTCCTTCTTCGCCCTTCTCCGACCTTCTTCGCCCTTCTCCGACCTTCTTCGCCCTTCTCCGACCTTCTTCGCCCTTCTCCGACCTTCTTCGCCCTTCTCCGACCTTCTTTGCCCTTCTCCGACCTTCTTCGCCCTTCTCCGACCTTCTTCGCCCTTCTCCGACCTTCTTCGCCCTTCTCCGACCTTCTTTGCCCTTCTCCGACCTTCTTTACCCTCCTCCGACCTTCTTTGCCCTCCTCCGACCTTCTTTGCCCTCCTCCGACCTTCTTTGCCCTCCTCCGACCTTCTTTGCCCTCCTCCGACCTTCTTTGCCCTCCTCCGACCTTCTTTGCCCTTCTCCTACCTTCTCCTACCTTCTCCGACCTTCTTTGCCCTTCTCCGACCTTCTTTGCCCTTCTCCGAACTTCTTTGCCCTTCTCCGAACTTCTTTGCCCTTCTCCGACCTTCTTTGCCCTTCTCCGAACTTCTTTGCCCTTCTCCGAACTTCTTTGCCCTTCTCCGACCTTCTTTGCCCTTCTCCGAACTTCTCCGACCTTCTTTGTCCTTCTCCGACCTTCTTTGTCCTTCTCCGACCTTCTTTGCCCTTCTCCGACCTTCTTTGCCCTTCTCCGACCTTCTTTGCCCTTCTCCGACCTTCTTTGTCCTTCTCCGACCTTCTTTGCCCTTCTCCGACCTTCTTTGTCCTTCTCCGACCTTCTTTGTCCTTCTCCGACCTTCTTTGTCCTTCTCCGACCTTCTTTGTCCTTCTCCGACCTTCTTTGTCCTTCTCCGACCTTCTTTGTCCTTCTCCGACCTTCTTTGTCCTTCTCCGACCTTCTTTGTCCTTCTCCGACCTTCTTTGTCCTTCTCCGACCTTCTTTGTCCTTCTCCGACCTTCTTTGTCCTTCTCCGACCTTCTTTGTCCTTCTCCGACCTTCTTTGCCCTTCTCCGACCTTCTTTGCCCTTCTCCGACCTTCTTTGCCCTTCTCCGACCTTCTCCGACCTTCTTTGTCCTTCCCCGACCTTCTTTGTCCTTCTCCGACCTTCTTTGTCCTTCTCCGACCTTCTTTGTCCTTCTCCGACCTTCTTTGTCCTTCTCCGACCTTCTTTGTCCTTCTCCGACCTTCTTTGTCCTCCTCCGACCTTCTTTGTCCTCCTCCGACCTTCTTTGCCCTCCTCCGACCTTCTTTGCCCTCCTCCGACCTTCTTTGCCCTCCTCCGACCTTCTTTGCCCTCCTCCGACCTTCTTTGCCCTTCTCCGACCTTCTTTGCCCCTCTCCGACCTTCTTTGCCCCTCTCCGACCTTCTTTGCCCCTCTCCGACCTTCTTTGCCCCTCTCCGACCTTCTTTGCCCCTCTCCGACCTTCTTTGCCCCTCTCCGACCTTCTTTGCCCCTCTCCGACCTTCTTTGCCCCTCTCCGACCTTCTTTGCCCCTCTCCGACCTTCTTTGCCCTTCTCCGACCTTCTTTGCCCTTCTCCGACCTTCTTTGCCCTTCTCCGACCTTCTTTGCCCTTCTCCGACCTTCTTTGCCCTTCTCCGACCTTCTTTGCCCTTCTCCGACCTTCTTTGCCCCTCTCCGACCTTCTTTGCCCCTCTCCGACCTTCTTTGCCCCTCTCCGACCTTCTTTGCCCCTCTCCGACCTTCTTTGCCCTTCTCCGACCTTCTTTGCCCTTCTCCGACCTTCTTTGCCCTTCTCCGACCTTCTTTGCCCTTCTCCGACCTTCTTTGCCCTTCTCCGACCTTCTTTGCCCTTCTCCGACCTTCTTTGCCCCTCTCCGACCTTCTTTGCCCTTCTCCGACCTTCTTTGCCCTTCTCCGACCTTCTCCGACCTTCTCCGACCTTTTCCGACCTTCTCCGACCTTCTCCGACCTTCTCCGACCTTCTCCGACCTTCTCCGACCTTCTCCGACGTTCTCCGACCTTCTCCGACCTTCTCCGACCTTCTCCGACCTTCTCCGACCTTCTCCGACCTTCTCCGACCTTCTCCGACCTTCTCCGACCTTCTCCGACCTTCTTTGCCCTTCTCCGACCTTCTTTGCCCTTCTCCGACCTTCTTTGCCCTTCTCCGTCCTTCTTTGCCCTTCTCCGACCTTCTTTGCCCTTCTCCGACCTTCTTTGCCCTTCTCCGACTTCCTTTGCCCTTCTCCGACTTCCTTTGCCCTTCTCCGACCTTCTTTGCCCTTCTCCGACCTTCTTTGCCCTTCTCCGACCTTCTTTGCCCTTCTCCGACCTTCTTTGCCCTTCTCCGACCTTCTTTGCCCTTCTCCGACCTTCTTTGCCCTTCTCCGACCTTCTTTGCCCTTCTCCGACCTTCTTTGCCCTTCTCCGACCTTCTTTGCCCTTCTCCGACCTTCTTTGCCCTTCTCCGACCTTCTTTGCCCTTCTCCGACCTTCTTTGCCCTTCTCCGACCTTCTTTGCCCTTCTCCGACCTTCTTTGCCCTTCTCCGACCTTCTTTGCCCTTCTCCGACCTTCTTTGCCCTTCTCCGACCTTCTTTGCCCTTCTCCGACCTTCTTTGCCCTTCTCCGACCTTCTTTGCCCTTCTCCGACCTCCTTTGCCCTTCTCCGACCTCCTTTGCCCTTCTCCGACCTCCTTTGCCCTTCTCCGACCTCCTTTGCCCTTCTCCGACCTCCTTTGCCCTTCTCCGACCTCCTTTGCCCTTCTCCGACCTCCTTTGCCCTTCTCCGACCTTTTCCGAAATTCTCCGACCTTCTTTGCCCTTCTCCGACCTTCTTTGCCCCTCTCCGACCTTCTTTGCCCCTCTCCGACCTTCTTTGCCCCTCTCCGACCTTCTTTGCCCTTCTCCGACCTTCTTTGCCCTTCTCCGACCTTCTTTGCCCTTCTCCGACCTTCTTTGCCCTTCTCCGACCTTCTTTGCCCTTCTCCGACCTTCTTTGCCCTTCTCCGACCTTCTTTGCCCTTCTCCGACCTTCTTTGCCCTTCTCCGACCTTCTTTGCCCTTCTCCGACCTTCTTTGCCCTTCTCCGACCTTCTTTGCCCTTCTCCGACCTTCTTTGCCCTTCTCCGACCTTCTTTGCCCTTCTCCGACCTCCTTTGCCCTTCTCCGACCTTCTTTGCCCTTCTCCGACCTTCTTTGCCCTTCTCCGACCTTCTTCGCCCTTCTCCGACCTTCTCCGACCTTCTATCCCTTCTCCGACCTTCTTTGCTCTTCCCCGACCTTCTTCGCCCTTCTCCGACCTTCTTTGCCCTTCTCCGACCTTCTTTGCCCTTCTCCGTGCTTCTTTGCCCTTCTCCGTGCTTCTTTGCCCTTCTCCGTGCTTCTTTGCCCTTCTCCGTGCTTCTTTGCCCTTCTCCGACCTTCTTTGCCCTTCTCCGAACTTCTTTGCCCTTCTCCGACCTTCTTTGCCCTTCTCCGACCTTCTTTGCCCCTCTCCGACCTTCTTTTCCCCTCTCCGTCCTTCTTTGCCCTTCCCCGACCTTCTTTGCCCTTCCCCGACCTTCTTTGCCTTTCCCCGACCTTCTTTGCCTTTCTCCGTCCTTCTTTGCCCTTCTCCGTCCTTCTTTGCCCTTCTCCGTCCTTCTTTGCCCTTCTCCGTCCTTCTTTGCCCTTCTCCGTCCTTCTTTGCCCTTCTCCGACCTTCTTTGCCCTTCTCCGACCTTCTTCGCCCTTCTTTGCCCCTCTCCGACCTTCTTTGCCCTTCTCCGACCTACTTTTCCCTTCTCCGACCTACTTTTCCCTTCTCCGACTTCCTTTGCCCTTCTCCGAACTTCTTTGCCCTTCTCCGATCTTCTTTGCATTTCTCCGACTTCCTTTGCCCTTCTCCGACTTCCTTTGCCCTTCTCCGACCTTCTTTGCCCTTCTCCGACCTTCTTTGCCCTTCTCCGACCTTCTTTGCCCTTCTCCGACCTTCTTTGCCCTTCTCCGACCTTCTTTGCCCTTCTCCGACCTTCTTTGCCCTTCTCCGACCTTCTTTGCCCTTCTCCGACCTTCTTTGCCCTTCTCCGACCTTCTTCGCCCTTCTCCGACTTCCTTCGCCCTTCTCCGACCTTCTTCGCCCTTCTCCGACCTTCTTCGCCCTTCTCCGACCTTCTTCGCCCTTCTCCGACCTTCTTCGCCCTTCTCCGACCTTCTTCGCCCTTCTCCGACCTTCTTCGCCCTTCCCCGACCTTCTTTGCCCTTCCCCGACCTTCTTTGCCCTTCCCCGACCTTCTTTGCCCTTCCCCGACCTTCTTTGCCCTTCCCCGACCTTCTTTGCCCTTCCCCGACCTTCTTTGCCCTTCCCCGACCTTCTTTGCCCTTCCCCGACCTTCTTTGCCCTTCCCCGACCTGCTTTGCCCTTCCCCGACCTGCTTTGCCCTTCCCCGACCTGCTTTGCCCTTCCCCGACCTGCTTTGCCCTTCCCCGACCTGCTTTGCCCTTCCCCGACCTGCTTTGCCCTTCCCCGACCTGCTTTGCCCTTCCCCGACCTGCTTTGCCCTTCCCCGACCTGCTTTGCCCTTCCCCGACCTGCTTTGCCCTTCCCCGACCTGCTTTGCCCTTCCCCGACCTGCTTTGCCCTTCCCCGACCTTCTTTGCCCTTCCCCGACCTTCTTTGCCCTTCCCCGTCCTTCTTTGCCCTTCCCCGTCCTTCTTTGCCCTTCCCCGTCCTTCTTTGCCCTTCCCCGACCTTCTTTGCCCGTCTCCGACCTTCTTTGCCCTTCCCCGACCTTCTTTGCCCTTCTCCGAACTTCTTTGCCCTTCTCCGACCTTCTTTGCCCTTCTCCGACCTTCCTTGCCCTTCTCCGACCTTCCTTGCCCTTCTCCGACCTTCCTTGCCCTTCTCCGACCTTCTTTGCCCTTCTCCGACCTACTTTTTCCTTCTCCGTCCTTCTTTGCCCTTCTCCGACTTCCTTCGCCCTTCTCCGACCTTCTTCGCCCTTCTCCGACCTTCTTCGCCCTTCTCCGACCTTCTTCGCCCTTCTCCGTCCTTCTTCGCCCTTCTCCGTCCTTCTTCGCCCTTCTCCGTCCTTCTTCGCCCTTCTCCGTCCTTCTTCGCCCTTCTCCGTCCTTCTTCGCCCTTCTCCGACCTTCTTCGCCCTTCTCCGACCTTCTTCGCCCTTCTCCGACCTTCTTCGCCCTTCTCCGACCTTCTTCGCCCTTCTCCGACCTTCTTTGCCCTTCTCCGACCTTCTTCGCCCTTCTCCGACCTTCTTTGCCCTTCTCCGACCTTCTTTGCCCTTCTCCGACCTTCTTTACCCTCCTCCGACCTTCTTTGCCCTCCTCCGACCTTCTTTGCCCTCCTCCGACCTTCTTTGCCCTCCTCCGACCTTCTTTGCCCTCCTCCGACCTTCTTTGCCCTCCTCCGACCTTCTTTGCCCTTCTCCTACCTTCTCCTACCTTCTCCGACCTTCTTTGCCCTTCTCCGACCTTCTTTGCCCTTCTCCGAACTTCTTTGCCCTTCTCCGAACTTCTTTGCCCTTCTCCGACCTTCTTTGCCCTTCTCCGAACTTCTTTGCCCTTCTCCGAACTTCTTTGCCCTTCTCCGACCTTCTTTGCCCTTCTCCGAACTTCTCCGACCTTCTTTGTCCTTCTCCGACCTTCTTTGCCCTTCTCCGACCTTCTTTGCCCTTCTCCGACCTTCTTTGCCCTTCTCCGACCTTCTTTGTCCTTCTCCGACCTTCTTTGCCCTTCTCCGACCTTCTTTGTCCTTCTCCGACCTTCTTTGTCCTTCTCCGACCTTCTTTGTCCTTCTCCGACCTTCTTTGTCCTTCTCCGACCTTCTTTGTCCTTCTCCGACCTTCTTTGTCCTTCTCCGACCTTCTTTGTCCTTCTCCGACCTTCTTTGTCCTTCTCCGACCTTCTTTGTCCTTCTCCGACCTTCTTTGTCCTTCTCCGACCTTCTTTGTCCTTCTCCGACCTTCTTTGCCCTTCTCCGACCTTCTTTGCCCTTCTCCGACCTTCTTTGCCCTTCTCCGACCTTCTCCGACCTTCTTTGTCCTTCCCCGACCTTCTTTGTCCTTCTCCGACCTTCTTTGTCCTTCTCCGACCTTCTTTGTCCTTCTCCGACCTTCTTTGTCCTTCTCCGACCTTCTTTGTCCTTCTCCGACCTTCTTTGTCCTCCTCCGACCTTCTTTGTCCTCCTCCGACCTTCTTTGCCCTCCTCCGACCTTCTTTGCCCTCCTCCGACCTTCTTTGCCCTCCTCCGACCTTCTTTGCCCTCCTCCGACCTTCTTTGCCCTCCTCCGACCTTCTTTGCCCTCCTCCGACCTTCTTTGCCCCTCTCCGACCTTCTTTGCCCCTCTCCGACCTTCTTTGCCCCTCTCCGACCTTCTTTGCCCCTCTCCGACCTTCTTTGCCCCTCTCCGACCTTCTTTGCCCCTCTCCGACCTTCTTTGCCCCTCTCCGACCTTCTTTGCCCCTCTCCGACCTTCTTTGCCCTTCTCCGACCTTCTTTGCCCTTCTCCGACCTTCTTTGCCCTTCTCCGACCTTCTTTGCCCTTCTCCGACCTTCTTTGCCCTTCTCCGACCTTCTTTGCCCTTCTCCGACCTTCTTTGCCCCTCTCCGACCTTCTTTGCCCCTCTCCGACCTTCTTTGCCCCTCTCCGACCTTCTTTGCCCTTCTCCGACCTTCTTTGCCCTTCTCCGACCTTCTTTGCCCTTCTCCGACCTTCTTTGCCCTTCTCCGACCTTCTTTGCCCTTCTCCGACCTTCTTTGCCCTTCTCCGACCTTCTTTGCCCCTCTCCGACCTTCTTTGCCCTTCTCCGACCTTCTTTGCCCTTCTCCGACCTTCTCCGACCTTCTCCGACCTTCTCCGACCTTTTCCGACCTTCTCCGACCTTCTCCGACCTTCTCCGACCTTCTCCGACCTTCTCCGACCTTCTCCGACGTTCTCCGACCTTCTCCGACCTTCTCCGACCTTCTCCGACCTTCTCCGACCTTCTCCGACCTTCTCCGACCTTCTCCGACCTTCTTTGCCCTTCTCCGACCTTCTTTGCCCTTCTCCGACCTTCTTTGCCCTTCTCCGTCCTTCTTTGCCCTTCTCCGACCTTCTTTGCCCTTCTCCGACCTTCTTTGCCCTTCTCCGACTTCCTTTGCTCTTCTCCGACTTCCTTTGCCCTTCTCCGACCTTCTTTGCCCTTCTCCGACCTTCTTTGCCCTTCTCCGACCTTCTTTGCCCTTCTCCGACCTTCTTTGCCCTTCTCCGACCTTCTTTGCCCTTCTCCGACCTTCTTTGCCCTTCTCCGACCTTCTTTGCCCTTCTCCGACCTTCTTTGCCCTTCTCCGACCTTCTTTGCCCTTCTCCGACCTTCTTTGCCCTTCTCCGACCTTCTTTGCCCTTCTCCGACCTTCTTTGCCCTTCTCCGACCTTCTTTGCCCTTCTCCGACCTTCTTTGCCCTTCTCCGACCTTCTTTGCCCTTCTCCGACCTTCTTTGCCCTTCTCCGACCTTCTTTGCCCTTCTCCGACCTTCTTTGCCCTTCTCCGACCTCCTTTGCCCTTCTCCGACCTCCTTTGCCCTTCTCCGACCTCCTTTGCCCTTCTCCGACCTCCTTTGCCCTTCTCCGACCTCCTTTGCCCTTCTCCGACCTCCTTTGCCCTTCTCCGACCTCCTTTGCCCTTCTCCGACCTTTTCCGAAATTCTCCGACCTTCTTTGCCCTTCTCCGACCTTCTTTGCCCCTCTCCGACCTTCTTTGCCCCTCTCCGACCTTCTTTGCCCTTCTCCGACCTTCTTTGCCCTTCTCCGACCTTCTTTGCCCTTCTCCGACCTTCTTTGCCCTTCTCCGACCTTCTTTGCCCTTCTCCGACCTTCTTTGCCCTTCTCCGACCTTCTTTGCCCTTCTCCGACCTTCTTTGCCCTTCTCCGACCTTCTTTGCCCTTCTCCGACCTTCTTTGCCCTTCTCCGACCTTCTTTGCCCTTCTCCGACCTTCTTTGCCCTTCTCCGACCTTCTTTGCCCTTCTCCGACCTTCTTTGCCCTTCTCCGACCTCCTTTGCCCTTCTCCGACCTTCTTTGCCCTTCTCCGACCTTCTTCGCCCTTCTCCGACCTTCTCCGACCTTCTATCCCTTCTCCGACCTTCTTTGCTCTTCCCCGACCTTCTTCGCCCTTCTCCGACCTTCTTCGCCCTTCTCCGACCTTCTTTGCCCTTCTCCGTGCTTCTTTGCCCTTCTCCGTGCTTCTTTGCCCTTCTCCGTGCTTCTTTGCCCTTCTCCGTGCTTCTTTGCCCTTCTCCGACCTTCTTTGCCCTTCTCCGAACTTCTTTGCCCTTCTCCGACCTTCTTTGCCCTTCTCCGACCTTCTTTGCCCCTCTCCGACCTTCTTTTCCCCTCTCCGTCCTTCTTTGCCCTTCCCCGACCTTCTTTGCCCTTCCCCGACCTTCTTTGCCTTTCTCCGTCCTTCTTTGCCCTTCTCCGTCCTTCTTTGCCCTTCTCCGTCCTTCTTTGCCCTTCTCCGTCCTTCTTTGCCCTTCTCCGTCCTTCTTTGCCCTTCTCCGACCTTCTTTGCCCTTCTCCGACCTTCTTCGCCCTTCTTTGCCCCTCTCCGACCTTCTTTGCCCTTCTCCGACCTACTTTTCCCTTCTCCGACCTACTTTTCCCTTCTCCGACTTCCTTTGCCCTTCTCCGAACTTCTTTGCCCTTCTCCGATCTTCTTTGCATTTCTCCGACTTCCTTTGCCCTTCTCCGACTTCCTTTGCCCTTCTCCGACCTTCTTTGCCCTTCTCCGACCTTCTTTGCCCTTCTCCGACCTTCTTTGCCCTTCTCCGACCTTCTTTGCCCTTCTCCGACCTTCTTTGCCCTTCTCCGACCTTCTTTGCCCTTCTCCGACCTTCTTTGCCCTTCTCCGACCTTCTTCGCCCTTCTCCGACTTCCTTCGCCCTTCTCCGACTTCCTTCGCCCTTCTCCGACCTTCTTCGCCCTTCTCCGACCTTCTTCGCCCTTCTCCGACCTTCTTCGCCCTTCTCCGACCTTCTTCGCCCTTCTCCGACCTTCTTCGCCCTTCTCCGACCTTCTTCGCCCTTCCCCGACCTTCTTCGCCCTTCCCCGACCTTCTTTGCCCTTCCCCGACCTTCTTTGCCCTTCCCCGACCTTCTTTGCCCTTCCCCGACCTTCTTTGCCCTTCCCCGACCTTCTTTGCCCTTCCCCGACCTTCTTTGCCCTTCCCCGACCTGCTTTGCCCTTCCCCGACCTGCTTTGCCCTTCCCCGACCTGCTTTGCCCTTCCCCGACCTGCTTTGCCCTTCCCCGACCTGCTTTGCCCTTCCCCGACCTGCTTTGCCCTTCCCCGACCTGCTTTGCCCTTCCCCGACCTGCTTTGCCCTTCCCCGACCTGCTTTGCCCTTCCCCGACCTGCTTTGCCCTTCCCCGACCTGCTTTGCCCTTCCCCGACCTGCTTTGCCCTTCCCCGACCTTCTTTGCCCTTCCCCGACCTTCTTTGCCCTTCCCCGTCCTTCTTTGCCCTTCCCCGTCCTTCTTTGCCCTTCCCCGTCCTTCTTTGCCCTTCCCCGACCTTCTTTGCCCGTCTCCGACCTTCTTTGCCCTTCCCCGACCTTCTTTGCCCTTCTCCGAACTTCTTTGCCCTTCTCCGACCTTCTTTGCCCTTCTCCGACCTTCCTTGCCCTTCTCCGACCTTCCTTGCCCTTCTCCGACCTTCCTTGCCCTTCTCCGACCTTCTTTGCCCTTCTCCGACCTTCTTTGCCCTTCTCCGACCTTCTTTGCCCCTCTCCGACCTTCTTTGCCCTTCTCCGACCTTCTTTGCCCTTCTCCGACCTTCTTTGCCCTTCTCCGACCTTCTTTGCCCTTCTCCGACCTTCTTTGCCCCTCTCCGACCTTCTTTGCCCCTCTCCGACCTTCTTTGCCCCTCTCCGACCTTCTTTGCCCCTCTCCGACCTTCTTTGCCCCTCTCCGACCTTCTTTGCCCTTCCCCGACCTTCTTTGCCCTTCCCCGACCTTCTTTGCCCTTCCCCGACCTTCTTTGCCCTTCTCCGACCTTCTTTGCCCTTCTCCGACCTTCTTTGCCCTTCCCCGACCTTCTTTGCCCTTCCCCGACCTTCTTTGCCCCTCTCCGACCTTCTTTGCCCTTCTCCGACCTTCTTTGCCCTTCTCCGACCTTCTTTGCCCTTCTCCGACCTTCTTTGCCCTTCTCCGACCTTCTTTGCCCTTCTCCGACCTTCTTTGCCCTTCTCCGACCTTCTTTGCCCTTCTCCGACCTTCTTTGCCCTTCTCCGTCCTTCTTTGCCCTTCTCCGTCCTTCTTTGCCCTTCTCCGTCCTTCTTTGCCCTTCTCCGTCCTTCTTTGCCCTTCTCCGTCCTTCTTTGCCCTTCTCCGTCCTTCTTTGCCCTTCTCCGTCCTTCTTTGCCCTTCTCCGTCCTTCTTTGCCCTTCTCCGTCCTTCTTTGCCCTTCTCCGACCTTCTTTGCACTTCTCCGACCCTCTTTGCCCTTCTCCGACCTTCTTTGCCCTTCTCCGACCTTCTTTGCCCTTCTCCGACCTTCCTTGCCCTTCTCCGACCTTCCTTGCCCTTCTCCGACCTTCCTTGCCCTTCTCCGACCTTCCTTGCCCTTCTCCGACCTTCTTCGCCCTTCTCCGACCTTCTTCGCCCTTCTCCGACCTTCTTCGCCCTTCTCCGACCTTCTTCGCCCTTCTCCGACCTTCTTCGCCCTTCTCCGACCTTCTTCGCCCTTCTCCGTCCTTCTTCGCCCTTCTCCGTCCTTCTTCGCCCTTCTCCGTCCTTCTTCGCCCTTCTCCGTCCTTCTTCGCCCTTCTCCGACCTTCTTCGCCCTTCTCCGACCTTCTTCGCCCTTCTCCGACCTTCTTCGCCCTTCTCCGACCTTCTTCGCCCTTCTCCGACCTTCTTCGCCCTTCTCCGACCTTCTTCGCCCTTCTCCGACCTTCTTTGCCCTTCTCCGACCTTCTTTGCCCTTCTCCGACCTTCTTTGCCCTCCTCCGACCTTCTTTGCCCTCCTCCGACCTTCTTTGCCCTCCTCCGACCTTCTTTGCCCTTCTCCTACCTTCTCCTACCTTCTCCGACCTTCTTTGCCCTTCTCCGACCTTCTTTGCCCTTCTCCGACCTTCTTTGCCCTTCTCCGAACTTCTTTGCCCTTCTCCGACCTTCTTTGCCCTTCTCCGAACTTCTTTGCCCTTCTCCGAACTTCTTTGCCCTTCTCCGAACTTCTTTGCCCTTCTCCGAACTTCTTTGTCCTTCTTTGTCCTTCTCCGACCTTCTTTGTCCTTCTCCGACCTTCTCCGACCTTCTTTGTCCTTCTCCGACCTTCTTTGTCCTTCTCCGACCTTCTTTGTCCTTCTCCGACCTTCTTTGTCCTTCTCCGACCTTCTTTGTCCTTCTCCGAACTTCTTTGCCCTTCTCCGACCTTCTTTGCCCTTCTCCGACCTTCTTTGCCCTTCTCCGACCTTCTTTGCCCTTCTCCGACCTTCTTTGCCCTTCTCCGACCTTCTTTGTCCTTCTCCGACCTTCTTTGTCCTTCTCCGACCTTCTTTGTCCTCCTCCGACCTTCTTTGCCCTCCTCCGACCTTCTTTGCCCCTCTCCGACCTTCTTTGCCCCTCTCCGACCTTCTTTGCCCCTCTCCGACCTTCTTTGCCCCTCTCCGACCTTCTTTGCCCTTCTCCGACCTTCTTTGCCCTTCTCCGACCTTCTTTGCCCTTCTCCGACCTTCTTTGCCCTTCTCCGACCTTCTTTGCCCTTCTCCGACCTTCTCCGACCTTCTCCGACCTTCTCCGACCTTCTCCGACCTTCTCCGACCTTCTCCGACCTTCTCCGACCTTCTCCGACCTTCTCCGACCTTCTCCGACCTTCTCCGACCTTCTCCGACCTTCTCCGACCTTCTCCGACCTTCTCCGAACTTCTCCGACCTTCTCCGACCTTCTCCGACCTTCTTTGCCCTTCTCCGACCTTCTTTGCCCTTCTCCGACCTTCTTTGCCCTTCTCCGATCTTCTTTGCACTTCTCCGACTTCCTTTGCCCTTCTCCGACCTTCTTTGCCCTTCTCCGATCTTCTTTGCCCTTCTCCGACTTCCTTTGCCCTTCTCCGACCTCCTTTGCCCTTCTCCGACCTCCTTTGCCCTTCTCCGACCTCCTTTGCCCTTCTCCGACCTTCTTTGCCCTTCTCCGACCTTCTTTGCCCTTCTCCGACCTTCTTTGCCCTTCTCCGACCTTCTTTGCCCTTCTCCGACCTTCTTTGCCCTTCTCCGACCTTCTTTGCCCTTCTCCGACCTTCTTTGCCCTTCTCCGACCTTCTTTGCCCTTCTCCGACCTTCTTTGCCCTTCTCCGACCTTCTTTGCCCTTCTCCGACCTTCTTTGCCCTTCTCCGACCTTCTTTGCCCTTCTCCGACCTTCTTTGCCCTTCTCCGACCTTCTTTGCCCTTCTCCGACCTTCTTTGCCCTTCTCCGACCTTCTTTGCCCTTCTCCGACCTTCTTTGCCCTTCTCCGACCTTCTTTGCCCTTCTCCGACCTTCTTCGCCCTTCTCCGAACTTCCTTGTCCTTCTTTGTCCTTCTCCGACCTTCTTTGTCCTTCTCCGACCTTCTTTGCCCTTCTCCGACCTTCTTTGCCCTTCTCCGACCTTCTTTGCCCTTCTCCGACCTTCTTTGCACTTCTCCGACTTCCTTTGCCCTTCTCCGACCTTCTTTGCCCTTCTCCGATCTTCTTTGCATTTCTCCGACTTCCTTTGCCCTTCTCCGACTTCCTTTGCCCTTCTCCGACTTCCTTTGCCCTTCTCCGACCTTCTTTGCCCTTCTCCGACCTTCTTTGCCCTTCTCCGACCTTCTTTGCCCTTCTCCGACCTTCTTTGCCCTTCTCCGACCTTCTTTGCCCTTCTCCGACCTTCTTTGCCCTTCTCCGACCTTCTTTGCCCTTCTCCGACCTTCTTTGCCCTTCTCCGACCTTCTTTGCCCTTCTCCGACCTTCTTTGCCCTTCTCCGACCTTCTTTGCCCTTCTCCGACCTTCTTCGCCCTTCTCCGACCTTCTTCGCCCTTCTCCGACCTTCTTCGCCCTTCTCCGACCTTCTTCGCCCTTCTCCGACCTTCTCCGACCTTCTATCCCTTCTCCGACCTTCTATCCCTTCTCCGACCTTCTTTGCTCTTCCCCGACCTTCTTCGCCCTTCTCCGACCTTCTTTGCCCTTCTCCGACCTTCTTTGCCCTTCTCCGTCTTTCTTTGCCCTTCTCCGACCTTCTTTGCCCTTCTCCGACCTTCTTTGCCCTTCTCCGACCTTCTTTGCCCTTCTCCGACCTTCTTTGCCCTTCTCCGACCTTCTTTGCCCTTCTCCGACCTTCTTTGCCCTTCTCCGTCTTTCTTTGCCCTTCTCCGACCTTCTTTGCCCTTCTCCGACCTTCTTTGCCCTTCTCCGACCTTCTTTGCCCTTCTCCGACCTTCTTTGCCCTTCTCCGACCTTCTTTGCCCTTCTCCGACCTTCTTTGCCCTTCTCCGACCTTCTTTGCCCTTCTCCGACCTTCTTTGCCCTTCTCCGACCTTCTTTGCCCTTCTCCGACCTTCTTTGCCCTTCTCCGACCTTCTTTGCCCTTCTCCGACCTTCTTTGCCCTTCTCCGACCTTCTTTGCCCTTCTCCGACCTTCTTTGCCCTTCTCCGACCTTCTTTGCCCTTCTCCGACCTCCTTTGCCCTTCTCCGACCTCCTTTGCCCTTCTCCGACCTCCTTTGCCCTTCTCCGACCTCCTTTGCCCTTCTCCGACCTCCTTTGCCCTTCTCCGACCTCCTTTGCCCTTCTCCGACCTCCTTTGCCCTTCTCCGACCTTCTTTGCCCCTCTCCGACCTTCTTTGCCCCTCTCCGACCTTCTTTGCCCCTCTCCGACCTTCTTTGCCCCTCTCCGACCTTCTTTTCCCTTCTCGGTCCTTCTTTGCCCTTCTCCGTCCTTCTTTGCCCTTCTCCGACCTTCTTTGCCCTTCTCCGACCTTCTTTGCCCTTCTCCGACCTTCTTTGCCCTTCTCCGTCCTTCTTTGCCCTTCTCCGACCTTCTTTGCCCTTCTCCGACCTTCTTTGCCCTTCTCCGACCTTCTTTGCCCTTCTCCGACCTTCTTTGCCCTTCTCCGACCTTCTTTGCCCTTCTCCGACCTTCTTTGCCCTTCTCCGACCTTCTTTGCCCTTCTCCGAACTTCTTTGTCCTTCTTTGTCCTTCTCCGACCTTCTTTGTCCTTCTCCGACCTTCTCCGACCTTCTTTGTCCTTCTCCGACCTTCTTTGTCCTTCTCCGACCTTCTTTGTCCTTCTCCGACCTTCTTTGTCCTTCTCCGACCTTCTTTGCCCTTCTCCGACCTTCTCCGACCTTCTTTGTCCTTCTCCGACCTTCTTTGCCCTCCTCCGACCTTCTTTGCCCTTCTCCGACCTTCTTTGCCCCTCCCCGACCTTCTTTGCCCCTCTCCGACCTTCTTTGCCCCTCTCCGACCTTCTTTGCCCCTCTCCGACCTTCTTTGCCCTTCTCCGACCTTCTTTGCCCTTCTCCGACCTTCTTTGCCCTTCTCCGACCTTCTTTGCCCTTCTCCGACCTTCTTTGCCCTTCTCCGACCTTCTTTGCCCTTCTCCGACCTTCTTTGCCCTTCTCCGACCTTCTTTGCCCTTCTCCGACCTTCTTTGCCCTTCTCCGACCTTCTTTGCCCTTCTCCGACCTTCTTTGCCCTTCTCCGACCTTCTTTGCCCTTCTCCGACCTTCTTTGCCCCTCTCCGACCTTCTTTGCCCCTCTCCGACCTTCTTTGCCCCTCTCCGACCTTCTTTTCCCTTCTCGGTCCTTCTTTGCCCTTCTCCGTCCTTCTTTGCCCTTCTCCGACCTTCTTTGCCCTTCTCCGACCTTCTTTGCCCTTCTCCGACCTTCTTTGCCCTTCTCCGTCCTTCTTTGCCCTTCTCCGACCTTCTTTGCCCTTCTCCGACCTTCTTTGCCCTTCTCCGACCTTCTTTGCCCTTCTCCGACCTTCTTTGCCCTTCTCCGACCTTCTTTGCCCTTCTCCGACCTTCTTTGCCCTTCTCCGACCTTCTTTGCCCTTCTCCGAACTTCTTTGTCCTTCTTTGTCCTTCTCCGACCTTCTTTGTCCTTCTCCGACCTTCTCCGACCTTCTTTGTCCTTCTCCGACCTTCTTTGTCCTTCTCCGACCTTCTTTGTCCTTCTCCGACCTTCTTTGTCCTTCTCCGACCTTCTTTGCCCTTCTCCGACCTTCTCCGACCTTCTTTGTCCTTCTCCGACCTTCTTTGCCCTCCTCCGACCTTCTTTGCCCTTCTCCGACCTTCTTTGCCCCTCCCCGACCTTCTTTGCCCCTCTCCGACCTTCTTTGCCCCTCTCCGACCTTCTTTGCCCCTCTCCGACCTTCTTTGCCCTTCTCCGACCTTCTTTGCCCTTCTCCGACCTTCTTTGCCCTTCTCCGACCTTCTTTGCCCTTCTCCGACCTTCTTTGCCCTTCTCCGACCTTCTTTGCCCTTCTCCGACCTTCTTTGCACTTCTCCGACCTTCTTTGCCCTTCTCCGACCTTCTTTGCCCTTCTCCGACCTTCTTTGCCCTTCTCCGACCTTCTTTGCCCTTCTCCGACCTTCTTTGCCCTTCTCCGACCTTCTTTGCCCTTCTCCGACCTTCTTTGCCCTTCTCCGACCTTCTTTGCCCTTCTCCGACCTTCTTTGCCCTTCTCCGACCTTCTCCGACTTCCTTTGCCCTTCTCCGACCTTCTTTGCCCTTCTCCGATCTTCTTTGCCCTTCTCCGACCTTCTTTGCCCTTCTCCGATCTTCTTTGCCCTTCTCCGACTTCCTTTGCCCTTCTCCGACTTCCTTTGCCCTTCTCCGACCTTCTTTGCCCTTCTCCGACCTTCTTTGCCCTTCTCCGACCTTCTTTGCCCTTCTCCGACCTTCTTTGCCCTTCTCCGACCTTCTTTGCCCTTCTCCGACCTTCTTTGCCCTTCTCCGACCTTCTTTGCCCTTCTCCGACCTTCTTTGCACTTCTCCGACTTCCTTTGCCCTTCTCCGGCCTTCTTTGCCCTTCTCCGATCTTCTTTGCACTTCTCCGACTTCCTTTGCCCTTCTCCGACTTCCTTTGCCCTTCTCCGACTTCCTTTGTCCTTCTCCGACCTTCTTTGCCCTTCTCCGACCTTCTTTGCCCTTCTCCGACCTTCTTTGCCCTTCTCCGACCTTCTTTGCCCTTCTCCGACCTTCTTTGCCCTTCTCCGACCTTCTTTGCCCTTCTCCGACCTTCTTTGCCCTTCTCCGACCTTCTTTGCCCTTCTCCGACCTTCTTTGCCCTTCTCCGACCTTCTTTGCCCTTCTCCGACCTTCTTTGCCCTTCTCCGACCTTCTTTGCCCTTCTCCGACCTTCTTTGCCCTTCTCCGACCTTCTTTGCCCTTCTCCGACCTTCTTCGCCCTTCTCCGACCTTCTCCGACCTTCTTTCCCTTCTCCGACCTTCTTTGCTCTTCCCCGACCTTCTTCGCCCTTCTCCGACCTTCTTCGCCCTTCTCCGACCTTCTCCGACCTTCTTCGCCCTTCTCCGACCTTCTTTGCCCTTCTCCGACCTTCTTTGCCCTTCTCCGTCTTTCTTTGCCGTTCTCCGACCTTCTTTGCCCTTCTCCGACCTTCTTTGCCCTTCTCCGACCTTCTTTGCCCTTCTCCGACCTTCTTTGCCCTTCTCCGACCTTCTTTGCCCTTCTCCGACCTTCTTTGCCCTTCTCCGACCTTCTTTGCCCTTCTCCGACCTTCTTTGCACTTCTCCGACTTCCTTTGCCCTTCTCCGACCTTCTTTGCCCTTCTCCGGCCTTCTTTGCCCTTCTCCGACCTTCTTTGCCACTCTTCGACCTTCTTTGCCCCTCTCCGACCTTCTTTTCCCTTCTCCGTCCTTCTTTGCCCTTCTCCGTCCTTCTTTGCCCTTCTCCGACCTTCTTTGCCCTTCTCCGACCTTCTCCGACCTTCTTTCCCTTCTCCGACCTTCTTTGCTCTTCCCCGACCTTCTTCGCCCTTCTCCGCCCTTCTTTGCCCTTCTCCGACCTTCTTCGCCCTTCTCCGACCTTCTCCGACCTTCTTTCCCTTCTCCGCCCTTCTTTGCTCTTCCCCGACCTTCTTCGCCCTTCTCCGACCATCTTCGCCTTTCTCCGACCTTCTTTGCCCTTCTCCGACCTTCTTTGCCTTCTTGGACTTTCTAGGCTTTCTCCGACCTTCTTTGCCTTCTCCGACCTTCTTTGCCCTTCCCCGACCTTCTTTGCCCTTCCCCGACCTTCTTTGCCCTTCCCCGACCTTCTTTGCCCTTCCCCGACCTTCTTTGCCCTTCCCCGACCTTCTTTGCCCTTCCCCGACCTTCTTTGCCCTTCCCCGACCTTCTTTGCCCTTCCCCGACCTTCTTTGCCCTTCTCCGACATCCTTGGCCTTCTCCGACCTTCCTTGGCCTTCTCCGACCTTCCTTGGCCTTCTCCGACCTTCCTTGGCCTTCTCCGACCTTCTCTGCCCTTCTCCGACCTTCTCTGCCCTTCTCCGACCTTCTCTGCCCTTCTCCGACCTTCTCTGCCCTTCTCCGACCTTCTCTGCCCTTCTCCGACCTGCTCTGCCCTTCTCCGACCTGCTCTGCCCTTCTCCGACCTGCTCTGCCCTTCTCCGACCTGCTCTGCCCTTCCCCGACCTTCTTTGCCCTTCCCCGACCTTTGCCCTTCTCCGACATCCTTTGCCTTCTCCGACCTTCCTTGGCCCTTCTCCGACCTTCCTTGGCCCTTCTCCGACCTTCTTTGCCCTTCCCCGACCTTCTTTGCCCTTCCCCGACCTTCTTTGCCCTTCCCCGACCTTCTTTGCCCTTCCCCGACCTTCTTTGCCCATCCCCTACCTTCTTTGCCCTTCTCCGACCTTCTTTGCCCTTCTCCGACCTTCTTTGCCCTTCCCCGACTTTCTTTGCCCTTCCCCGACCTTCTTTGCCCTTCCCCGACCTTCTTTGCCCTTCCCCGACCTTCTTTGCCCTTCCCCGACCTTCTTTGCCCTTCCCCGACCTTCTTTGCCCTTCCCCGACCTTCTTTGCCCTTCCCCGGCCTTCTTTGCCCTTCCCCGACCTTCTTTGCCCTTCCCCGACCTTCTTTGCCCTTCCCCGACCTTCTTTGCCCTTCCCCGACCTTCTTTGCCCTTCCCCGACCTTCTTTGCCCTTCCCCGACCTTCTTTGCCCTTCCCCGACCTTCTTTGCCCTTCCCCGGCCTTCTTTGCCCTTCCCCGACCTTCTTTGCCCTTCCCCGACCTTCTTTGCCCTTCCCCGACCTTCTTTGCCCTCCTCCGACCTTCTTTGCCCTTCTCTGACCTTCCTTGCCCTTCTCCGACCTTCTTTGCCCTTCTCCGACCCTCTTTGCCTTCTTGGACTTTCTAGGCTTTCTCCGACCTTCTTTGCCTTCTCCGACCTTCTTTGCCCTTCTCCGACCTTCTTTGCCCTTCCCCGACCTTCTTTGCCCTTCCCCGACCTTCTTTGCCCTTCCCCGACCTTCTTTGCCCTTCCCCGAACTTCTTTGCCTTTCCCCAACCTTCTTTGCCCTTCTCCGACCTTCCCCGACCTTCTTTGCCCTTCTCCGACCTTCTTTGCCCTTCTCCGAACTTCTTTGCCCTTCCCCGACCTTCTCCGACCTTCCCCGACCTTCTCCGACCTTCCCCGAGCTTCTCCGACCTTCCCCGAACTTCTCCGACCTTCTTTGCCTCCTCCGACCTTCTTTGCCCTCCTCCGACCTTCTTTGCCCTTCCTCGACCTTCTTTGCCCTTCCCCGAACTTCTCCGACCTTCTTTGCCCTTCTCCGACCTTCTTTGCCCTTCTCCGACCTTCTTTGCCCTTCTCCGACCTTCTTTGCCCTTCTCCGACCTTCTCTGCCCTTCTCCGACCTTCTCTGCCCTTCTCCGACCTTCTCTGCCCTTCTCCGACCTTCTCTGCCCTTCTCCGACCTTCTCTGCCCTTCTCCGAACTTCTCTGCCCTTCTCCGAACTCCTCTGCCCTTCTCCGATCTTCTCTGCCCTTCTCCGACCTTCTCTGCCCTTCTCCGACCTTCTCTGCCCTTCTCCGACCTTCTCTGCCCTTCTCCGACCTTCTCTGCCCTTCCCCGACCTGCTTTGCCCTTCCCCGACCTGCTTTGCCCTTCCCCGACCTGCTTTGCCCTTCCCCGACCTGCTTTGCCCTTCCCCGACCTGCTTTGCCCTTCCCCGACCTGCTTTGCCCTTCCCCGACCTGCTTTGCCCTTCCCCGACCTTCTTTGCCCTTCCCCGACCTTCTTTGCCCTTCCCCGACCTTCTTTGCCCTTCCCCGACCTTCTTTGCCCTTCCCCGACCTTCTTTGCCCTTCCCCGACCTTCTCTGCCCTTCTCCGACCTTCTTTGCCCTTCTTTGACCTTTGCCCTTCTCCGACATCCTTTGCCTTCTCCGACCTTCCTTGGCCTTCTCGGACCTTCCTTGGCCTTCTCCGACCTTCCTTGCCCTCCTCCGACCTTCCTTGGCCTTCTCCGACCTTCCTTGGCCTTCTCTGACCTTCCTTGGCCTTCTCCGACCTTCCTTGGCCTTCTCCGACCTTCTCTGCCCTTCTCCGACCTTCTCTGCCCTTCTCCGACCTTCTCTGCCCTTCTCCGACCTTCTCTGCCCTTCTCCGACCTTCTCTGCCCTTCTCCGACCTTCTCTGCCCTTCTCCGACCTTCTCTGCCCTTCTCCGACCTGCTTTGCCCTTCGCCGACCTTCTCTGCCCTTCGCCGACCTTCTCTGCCCTTCGCCGACCTTCTCTGCCCTTCCCCGACCTTCTCTGCCCTTCCCCGACCTTCTCTGCCCTTTCCCGACCTTCTCTGCCCTTTCCCGACCTTCTTTGCCCTTCCCCGACCTTCTCTGCCCTTCCCCGACCTTCTCTGCCCTTCTTTGACCTTTGCCCTTCTCCGACATCCTTTGCCTTCTCCGACCTTCCTTGGCCTTCCCCGACCTTCTTTGCCCTTCCCCGACCTTCTTTGCCCTTCCCCGACCTTCCTTGCCCTTCCCCGACCTTCCTTGCCCTTCCCCGACCTTCCTTGCCCTTCTCCGACCTTCCTTGCCCTTCTCCGACCTTCCTTGCCCTTCTCCGACCTTCCTTGCCCTTCTCCGACCTTCCTTGCCCTTCTCCGACCTTCCTTGCCCTTCTCCGACCTTCCTTGCCCTTCTCCGACCTTCCTTGCCCTCCTCCGACCTTCCTTGCCCTCCTCCGACCTTCCTTGCCCTCCTCCGACCTTCCTTGCCCTCCTCCGACCTTCCTTGCCTTTCTCCGACCTTCTTTGCCCTTCTCCGACCTTCTTTGCCCTTCTCCGACCTTCTTTGCCCTCTTGGACTTTCTAGGCTTTCTCCGACCTTCTTTGCCTTCTCCGACCTTCTTTGCCCTTCTCCGACCTTCTTTGCCCTTCTCCGACCTTCTTTGCCCTTCTTCGAACTTCTTTGCCCTTCTCCGACCTTCTTTGCCCTTCTCCGACCTTCTTTGCCCTTCTCCGACCTTCTTAGCCCTTCTCCGACCTTCTTAGCCCTTCTCCGACCTTCTTTGCCCTTCTCCGAACTTCTTTGCCCTTCTCCGACCTTCTTTGCCCTTCTCCGACCTTCTTAGCCCTTCTCCGACCTTCTTAGCCCTTCTCCGACCTTCTTTGCCCTTCTCCGAACTTCTTTGCCCTTCTCCGACATTCTTTGCCCTCCTCCGACCTTCTTTGCCCTCCTCCGACCTTCTTTGCCCTCCTCCGACCTTCTTTGCCCTTCTCCGACCTTCTTTGTCCTCCTCCGACCTTCTTTGCCCTTCCCCGACCTTCTCTGCCCTTCTCCGCCCTTCCCCGACCTTCTCCGCCCTTCCCCGACCTTCTTTGCCCTCCTCCGACCGTCTTTGCACTCCTCCGACCGTCTTTGCACTCCTCCGACCGTCTTTGCCCTCCTCCGACTGTCTTTGCCCTCCTCCGACTGTCTTTGCCCTCCTCCGACCTTCTTTGCCCTTCCCCGACCGTCTTTGCCCTTCCCCGACCGTCTTTGCCCTTCCCCGACCGTCTTTGCCCTTCCCCGACAGTCTTTGCCCTTCCCCGACCGTCTTTGCCCTTCCCCCACCGTCTTTGCCCTTCCCCGACCGTCTTTGCCCTTCCCCGACCGTCTTTGCCCTTCCCCGACCTTCTTTGCCCTTCCCCGACCTTCTTTGCCCTTCCCCGACCTTCTTTGCCCTTCCCCGACCTTCGTTGCCTTCTCCGACCTTCTTTGCCCTTCTCCGACCTTCTTTGCCCTTCTCCGACATTCTTTGCCCTTCTCCGACCTTCTTTGCCCTTCTCCGACCTTCTTTGCCCTTCTCCGACCTTCTTTGCCCTTCCCCGACCTTCTTTGCCCTTCCCCGACCTTCTTTGCCCTTCCCCGACCTTCTCCGACCTTCTCCGACCTTCCCCGAACTTCTCCGACCTTCTCCGACCTTCTCCGACCTTCTTTGCCCTCCTCCGACCTTCTTTGCCCTCCTCCGACCTTCTTTGCCCTCCTCTGACCTTCTTTGCCCTCCTCCGGCCTTCTTTGCACTTCCTCGACCTTCTTTGCCCTTCCTCAACCTTCTTTGCCCTTCCCCGAACTTCTCCGACCTTCTTTGCCCTTCTCCGAATTTCTTTGCCCTTCTCCGAATTTCTTTGCCCTTCTCCGACCTTCTTTGCCCTTCTCCGACCTTCTTTGCCCTTCTCCGACCTTCTTTGCCCTTCTCCGACCTTCTTTGCCCTTCTCCGACCTTCTTTGCCCTTCTCCGACCTTCTCTGCCCATCTCCGACCTTCTCCGACCTTCTCCGACCTTCTCCGACCTTCTCCGACCTTCTCCGACCTTCTCTGCCCTTCTCCGACCTTCTCTGCCCTTCTCCGACCTTCTCTGCCCTTCTCCGACCTTCTCTGCCCTTCTCCGACATTCTCTGCCCTTCTCCGACCTTCTCTGCCCTCCTCCGACCTTCTCTGCCCTTCTCCGACCTTCTCTGCCCTTCTCCGACCTTCTCTGCCCTTCTCCGACCTTCTCTGCACTTCTCCGAACTTCTCTGCCCTTCTCTGACCTGCTTTGCCCTTCCCCGACCTGCTTTGACCTTCCCCGACCTGCTTTGCCCTTCGCCGACCTTCTTTGCCCTTCCCCGACCTTCTTTGCCCTTCTCCGACCTTCTTTGCCCTTCTCCGACCTTCTTTGCCCTTCCCCGACCTTCTTTGCCCTTCCCCGACCTTCTTTGCCCTTCCCCGACCTTCTTTGCCCTTCCCCGACCTTCTTTGCCCTTCCCCGACCTTCTTTGCCCTTCCCCGACCTTCTTTGCCCTTCCCCGACCTTCTTTGCCCTTCCCCGACCTTCTTTGCCCTTCCCCGACCTTCTTTGCCCTTCCCCGACCTTCTTTGCCCTTCCCCGACCTTCTTTGCCCTTCCCCGACCTTTTTTGCCCTTCCCCGACCTTCTTTGCCCTTCCCTGACCTTTGCCCTTCTCCGACATCCTTTGACTTCTCCGACCTTCCTTGGCCTTCTCCGACCTTCCTTGGCCTTCTCCGACCTTCCTTGGCCTTCTCCGACCTTCCTTGGCCTTCTCCGACCTCCTCTGCCCTTCTCCGACCTCCTCTGCCCTTCTCCGACCTCCTCTGCCCTTCTCCGACCTCCTCTGCCCTTCTCCGACCTGCTCTGCCCTTCTCCTACCTGCTTTGCCCTTCTCCTACCTGCTTTGCCCTCCTCCGACCTTCTTTGCCCTTCCCCGACCTTCTCTGACCTTCTCCGACCTTCTTTGCCCTTCTCCGACCTTCTTTGCCCTTCTCCCTCCTTCTTTGCCCTTCTCCCTCCTTCTTTGCCCTTCTCCCTCCTTCTTTGCATTCTCCGACCTTCCTTGGCCTTCCCCGACCTTCTTTGGCCTTCCCCGACCTTCTTTGGCCTTCCCCGACCTTCTTTGCCCTTCCCCGACCTTCTTTGCCCTTCCCCGACCTTCTTTGCCCTTCCCCGACCTTCTTTGCCCATCTCCTAACTTCTTTGCCCTTCTCCGACCTTCTTTGCATTCTCCGACCTTCTTTGCCCTTCCCCGACCTTCTTTGCCCTTCCCCGACCTTCTTTGCCCTTCCCCGACCTTCTTTGCCCTTCCCCGACCTTCTTTGCCCTTCCCCGAACTTCTTTGCCCTTCCCCGACCTTCTTTGCCCTTCCCCGACCTTCCTTGCCCTTCCCCGACCTTCCTTGCCCTTCCCCGACCTTCCTTGTCCTTCCCCGACCTTCCTTGTCCTTCCCCGACCTTCCTTGTCCTTCCCCGACCTTCCTTGTCCTTCCCCGACCTTCCTTGCCCTTCTCCGACCTTCCTTGCCCTTCTCCGACCTTCCTTGCCCTCCTCCGACCTTCCTTGCCCTCCTCCGACCTTCCTTGCCCTCCTCCGACCTTCCTTGCCCTCCTCCGACCTTCCTTGCCCTCCTCCGACCTTCCTTGCCCTCCTCCGACCTTCTTTGCCCTCCTCCGACATTCTTTGCCCTTCTCTGACCTTCCTTGCCCTTCTCCGACCTTCTTTGCCCTTCTCCGACCCTCTTTGCCTTCTTGGACTTTCTAGGCCCTTCTCCGACCTTTTTTGCCTTCTCCGACCTTCTTTGCCTTCTCCGACCTTCTTTGCCTTCTCCGACCTTCTTTGCCTTTCTCCGACCTTCTTTGCCCTTCCCCGAATTTCCCCGACCTTCCTTGCACTTCTCCGACCTTCTTTGCCCTTCTCCGACCTTCTTTGCCCTTCTCCGACCTTCTTTGCCCTTCTCCGACCTTCTTTGCCCTTCTCCAACATTCTTTGCCCTTCTCCGACCTTCTTTGCCCTTCTCCGACCTTCTTTGCCCTTCTCCGACCTTCTTTGCCCTTCTCCGACCTTCTTTGCCCTTCTCCGACCTTCTTTGCCCTTCTCCGACCTTCTTCTCCCTTCTCCGACCTTCTTTGCCCTTCTCCGACCTTCTTTGCATTCTCCGACCTTCTTTGCCCTTCTCCGACCTTCTCCGACCTTCCCCGACCTTCTTTGCCCTCCTCCGACCTTCTTTGCCCTCCTCCGACCTTCTTTGCCCTCCTCCGACCTTCTTTGCCCTTCTCCGACCTTCTTTGCCCTTCTCCGACCTTCCCCGACCTTCTCCGCCCTTCTCCGACTTTCTTTGCCCTTCTCCGACCTTCTTTGCCCTCCTCCAAAATTCTTTGCCCTCCTCCGACCATCTTTGCCCTCATCCGACCGTCTTTGCCCTCATCCGACCGTCTTTGCCCTCTTCCGACCGTCTTTGCCCTCATCCGACCGTCTTTGCCCTCTTCCGACCGTCTTTGCCCTCCTACGACCGTCTTTGCCCTCCTCCGACCGTCTTTGCCCTCCTCCGACCGTCTTTGCCCTTCCCCGACCGTCTTTGCCCTTCCCCGACCGTCTTTGCCCTTCCCCGACCGTCTTTGCCCTTCCCCGACCGTCTTTGCCCTTCCCCGACCGTCTTTGCCCTTCCCCGACAGTCTTTGCCCTTCCCCGACCTTCTCTGCCCTCCTCCGACCTTCTCTGCCCTCCTCCGACCGTCTTTGCCCTCCTCCGACCTTCTTTGCCCTCCTCCGACCGTCTTTGCCCTCCTCCGACCGTCTTTGCCCTCCTCCGACCGTCTTTGCCCTTCCCCGACCGTCTTTGCCCTTCCCCGACCGTCCTTGCCCTTCTCCGACCGTCTTTGCCCTTCCCCGACCTTCTTTGCCCTTCCCCGACCTTCTTTGCCCTTCCCCGACCTTCTTTGCCCTTCTCCGACCTTCTTTCCCTATCTCCGACCTTCGTTGCCTTCTCCGTCCTTCTTTGCCCTTCTCCGACCTTCTTTGCCCTTCTCCGACCTTCTTTGCCCTTCTCCGACCTTCTTTGCCCTTCTCCGACCTTCTTTGCCCTTCTCCGACCTTCTTTGCCCTTCTCCGACCTTCTTTGCCCTTCTCCCTCCTTCTTTGCCCTTCTCCCTCCTTCTTTGCCCTTCTCCGACCTTCTTTGCCCTTCTCCGACCTTCTTTGCCCTTCCCCGACCTTCTTTGCCCTTCCCCGACCTTCTTTGCCCTTCTCCGACCTTCTTTGCCCTTCTCCGACCTTCTTTGCCCTTCTCCGTCCTTCTTTGCCCTTCCCCGAAATTCTTTGCCCTTCTCCGACCTTCTTTGCCCTTCCCCGACCTTCTCCGACCTTCTTTGCCCTTCTCCGACCTTCTTTGCCCTTCTCCGACCTTCTTTGTCCTTCTCCGACCTTCTTTGCCCTTCTCCGACCTTCTTTGCCCTTCTCCGACCTTCTTTTCCTTTCTCCGACCTTCTTTGCCCTTCTCCGACCTTCTTTGCCCTTCTCCGACCTTCTTTGCCCTTCTCCGACCTTCTTGGCCCTTCTCCGACCTTCTCCGACCTTCTCCGACCTTCTCCGACCTTCTCCGACCTTCCCCGCCCTCCTCCGACCTTCCCCGCCCTCCTCCGACCTTCTTTGCCCTCCTCCGACCTTCTTTGCCCTCCTCCGACCTTCTTTGCCCTCCTCCGACCTTCTTTGCCCTCCTCCGACCTTCTTTGCCCTCCTCCGACCTTCTTTGCCCTTCCTCGACCTTCTTTGCCCTTCCCCGACCTTCCCCGACCTTCTCCGACCTTCCCCGCCCTTCTCCGACCTTCTCTGCCCTTCTCCGACCTTCTCTGCCCTTCTCCGACCTTCTCTGCCCTTTCTCCGACCTTCTCTGCCCTTCTCCGACCTTCTCTGCCCTTCTCCGACCTTCTCTGCCCTTCTCCGACCTTCTCTGCCCTTCTCCGACCTTCTCTGCCCTTCTCCGACCTTCTCTGCCCTTCTCCGACCTTCTCTGCCCTTCTCCGACCTTCTCTGCCCTTCTCCGACCTTCTCTGCCCTTCTCCGACCTTCTCTGCCCTTCTCCGACCTTCTCTGCCCTTCTCCGACCTTCTCTGCCCTTCTCCGACCCTCTCTGCCCTTCTCCGACCCTCTCTGCCCTTCTCCGACCCTCTCTGCCCTTCTCCGACCCGCTTTGCCCTTCTCCGACCCGCTTTGCCCTTCTCCGACCCGCTTTGCCCTTCTCCGACCCGCTTTGCCCTTCTCCGACCCGCTTTGCCCTTCTCCGACCCGCTTTGCCCTTCTCCGACCCGCTTTGCCCTTCTCCGACCCGCTTTGCCCTTCCCCGACCTTCTTTGCCTTCTCCGACCTTCTTTGCCCTTCCCCGACCTTCTTTGCCCTTCCCCGACCTTCTTTGCCCTTCCCCGACCTTCTTCGCCCTTCCCCGACTTTCTTCGCCCTTCCCCGACCTTCTTTGCCCTTCCCCGACCTTCTTTGCCCTTCCCCGACCTTCTTTGCCCTTCCCCGACCTTCTTTGCCCTTCCCCGACCTTCTTTGCCCTTCCCCGACCTTCTTTGCCCTTCCCCGACCTTCTTTGCCCTTCCCCGACCTTCTTTGCCCTTCTCCGACCTTCTCTGCCCTTCTCCGACCTTCTTTGACCTCCTCCGACTTTCTTTGCACTTCCTCCGACCTTCTTTGCCCTTCCTCGACCTTCTTTGCCCTTCCTCGAACTTCTCCGACCTTCTTTGCCCTTCTCCGAACTTCTCTGCCCTTCTCCGAACTTCTCTGCCCTTCTCCGACCCTCTCTGCCCTTCCCCGACCCTCTCTGCCCTTCTCCGACCCGCTTTGCCCTTCTCCGACCCGCTTTGCCCTTCTCCGACCCGCTTTGCCCTTCTCCGACCCGCTTTGCCCTTCTCCGACCCGCTTTGCCCTTCTCCGACCCGCTTTGCCCTTCCCCGACCCGCTTTGCCCTTCCCCGACCTTCTTTGCCCTTCCCCGACCTTCTTTGCCCTTCCCCGACCTTCTCTGCCCTTCTCCGACCTTCTTTGCCCTTCTTTGACCTTTGCCCTTCTCCGACCTCCTTTGCCTTCTCCGACCTCCTTTGCCTTCTCCGACCTTCCTTGGCCTTCTCCGACCTTCTCTGCCCTTCTCCGACCTTCTTTGCCCTCCTCCGACCTTCTTTGCCCTCCTCCGACCTTCTTTGCCCTCCTCCGACCTTCTTTGCCCTTCCTCGACCTTCTTTGCCCTTCCCCGAAATTCTCCGACCTTCTTTGCCCTTCTCCGAACTTCTTTGCCCTTCTCCGACCTTCTCTGCCCTTCTCCGACCTTCTCTGCCCTTCTCCGACCTTCTCTGCCCTTCTCCGACCTTCTCTGCCCTTCTCCGACCTTCTCTGCCCTTCTCCGACCTTCTCTGCCCTTCTCCGACCTTCTCTGCCCTTCTCCGACCTTCTCTGCCCTTCCCCGACCTTCTCTGCCCTTCCCCGACCTTCTCTGCCCTTCTCCGATCTTCTCTGCCCTTCTCCGACCTTCTCTGCCCTTCTCCGACCTTCTCTGCCCTTCTCCGACCTTCTCTGCCCTTCTCCGACCTGCTTTGCCCTTCTCCGACCTGCTTTGCCCTTCTCCGACCTGCTTTGCCCTTCCCCGACCTGCTTTGCCCTTCCCCGACCTGCTTTGCCCTTCCCCGACCTGCTTTGCCCTTCCCCGACCTGCTTTGCCCTTCCCCGACCTGCTTTGCCCTTCCCCGACCTGCTTTGCCCTTCCCCGACCTTCTTTGCCCTTCCCCGACCTTCTTTGCCCTTCCCCGACCTTCTTTGCCCTTCCCCGACCTTCTCTGCCCTTCTCCGACCTTCTTTGCCCTTCTTTGACCTTTGCCCTTCTCCGACATCCTTTGCTTTCTCCGACCTTCCTTGGCCTTCTCCGACCTTCCTTGGCCTTCTCCGACCTTCCTTAGCCTTCTCCGACCTTCCTTGGCCTTCTCCGACCTTCCTTGGCCTTCTCCGACCTTCCTTGGCCTTCTCCGACCTTCCTTGGCCTTCTCCGACCTTCCTTGGCCTTCTCCGACCTTCTCTGCCCTTCTCCGACCTTCTCTGCCCTTCTCCGACCTTCTCTGCCCTTCTCCGACCTTCTCTGCCCTTCTCCGACCTTCTCTGCCCTTCTCCGACCTTCTCTGCCCTTCTCCGACCTTCTCTGCCCTTCTCCGACCTGCTTTGCCCTTCCCCGACCTTCTCTGCCCTTCCCCGACCTTCTCTGCCCTTCCCCGACCTTCTCTGCCCTTCGCC
>JAUNZM010002317.1:0-16030 GCA_033459285.1 Clamator glandarius
GGTGAATCAGCACCAGATGCAGCAGCAGATGCTGAAGATGTAGTAGGAGGAGATTAAGCAGGAGATCCAGCAGGAAGAGATGCAGCAGGATCTGCAGAAAAAGATAAAGCAGAAAGAGATGCATGAGGAAATACAGCAGCAGGATATGCAGCAGCAGGAAATGCAGCATTTGCTGCATCTCCTGCCTCTGCAGCTGCAGCTGCATCACCTGCTGCATTACTTCCTGCTGCATATTCTGCTGCATTTCCTGCTGCTGCATCTCCTTAACGGGAAATGGTGCATCAGGAGATGCATCCGCAGATGCATGAGCAGAGGATGCAATAGGAGATGTAGCAGCAGGAGATACAGGAGCAGGTGTTGCCGCAGGAGATGCAGCAGGAGATGCAACACCAGAAGATGCAGCACCAAGAGATGCAGCAGGAGATGCAGCAGCACATGCAGTATCACCAGATGAAGTAGCAGGAGATGAGGCAGCAGGAAATACAACAGGAATAGATGCAGTAGGTAATGCAGCAGCATGAGTTGAAGCAGAATATGCATCAGCAGGAAATACAGCACCAAGACATTCCAATGGAGATTCAGCTGCAGGAGATGCAGAAGCAGATGTTGCAGCAGGTGCAGCACCAGCAGATGCAGCAACAGGAGATGCAGCAGAAGGAGATGCTGCAGCAGCACATGCAGAAGCTGATGCAGCAGTAGGAGCTGCAGCAGCAGCAGATGCAGCAGGAGATTCAGCAGTAGGAGATTTAGCAGGAGGCAAGGGATATTCAGCAGCAGACCCGGCATCAGGAGATTCAGCAGCAGGAGATACATCAGGAGATGCAGAAGCAAACGCAGCAGTAAGAGTGGCAGCAGGTGGTGATGCATCAGGAGATGCATATTCCTAAGGAGATGCAGCAGCAGCACGAGATGCAGAAGAAGATGCAGAAGGAAGTGAAGATTCAGCAGAAGATGCAGTAGGAAGAGATTTTTCAACATATGCAGCGGCATGATATGATGCAGCAACAGGAGACACAGCAGGTTATGAAGAAAGAGGAGATGATGCAGCAGGCGCAGCAGCAAGAGATTCAGCAGCAGCAAATGCAGCAGCAGGAGATGCAGCAGCAGATGTTGCAGCAGGTGCAGCACCAGCATCTGCAGAAACAGAAGATGCAGCAGAAGAAGATTCTGCAGCAGCACATGCAGAAGGTGATGCAGCAGTAGGAATCACAGAATCACAGAATGACCAGGTTGGAAGAGACCCACTGGATCGTCGAGTCCAATCATTCCCACCAATCCCTAAATCTTGCTCCTAAGCACCTCATCTACCCTAACCTTAAACACCTCCAGGGACGGTGACTCAACCACCTCCATTGGAAGACCGTTCCAATGCCTAACCACCCTCTCTGTGAAGAATTTCTTCCTAATCTCAAGCCTAAATCTCCCCTGGCGGAGCTTGAGGCCATTCCCTCTCGTCCTGTCCCCTGTCACTTGGGAGAAGAGGCCCTCCTCTCCACAACCTCCCTTCAGGTAGTTGTAGAGAGTAATAAGGTCTCCCCTCAACCTCCTCTTCTCCAGGCTGAACAACTCCAGCTCTCTCAGCCGCTCCTCATAAGATTTGTTCTCCAGCCCCTTCACCAGCTTTGTTGCCCTTCTCTGGACTCGCTCCAGAGCCACAACATCCTTCTTGTGGTGAGGGGCCCAGAACTGAACACAGTACTCGAGGTGCGGTCTCACCAGTGCCGAGTACAGGGGGAGAATAACCTCCCTGGACCTGCTGGTCACGCCGTTTCTGATACAGGCCAAGATGCCATTGGCCTTTTTGGCCACCTGGGCACACTGCTGGCTCATGTTCAGCCGGCTGTCAACCAGCACCCCCAGGTCCTTCTCCTCCTGGCAGCTTTCCAGCCAGGTTTCTCCTAGTCTGTACCTCTGCTTAAGGTTGTTGTGCCTCAAGTGCAGGACTCGGCATTTGGCCTTGTTAAACCTCATGCCGTTGGTCTCAGCCCAACAGTCCAGCCTGTTCAGATCCCTTTGCAGAGCCTCCCTACCCTCCAGCAGATATACACTTCCTCCCAGCTTGGTGTCATCTGCAAACTTGCTAAGGGAGGACTCAATGCCTTCATCCAGGTCGTTGATAAAGACATTAAACAGGACTGGACCCAGGACTGAGCCCTGGGGAACCCCACTTGTCACTGGCCTCCAGCTGGATTTAACTCCATTTACCACCACCCTCTGGGCCCGGTCATTCAACCAGTTTTTCACCCGTCCAGGCCAGAGGCCGACAGTTTCCGAAGCAGAATGCTGTGAGAAACTGTATCAAAGGCTTTACTGAAGTCCAGGAAGACCACATCCACAGCCTTTCTCTCGTCCAAGAAATGCAGCAGAAGCAGATGCAGCAGGAGATTCAGCAGCAGGAGATTCAGCCTTATATGTAAAAGCATGAGATGCGGCAGGAGATGCATCAGGAGATTCATCAGCAACTGATGCAGCACCAGGAGAAGCAGCAGGAGATGCAGCAGCAGGAGATGCAGAAACAGATGCAGGAGGAAATTAAGATTCAGCAGAAGATGCAATAAGAAGAGTTTTTTCAACATATGCAGCAGCATGATATGATGCAGCAACAGGAGATATAGCAGGATATGGAGAATAAGGAGATGATGTAGCAGACGCAGCAACAGGAGATTCAATAGCAGGAGATTGAGCAGCAGGAGATTCAGCAGCAGCAGAAGCAGCAGGAGATGCATATTCAGAAGGAGATAGGTCAGGAGATGTAGCAGGATATGTAGCAGCATGAGATGCCACAGAAGATTCAGGATGAGATTCAGCTGAAGGAGATGAAAGAGCAGGAGATACATCAGCAGGAGATGCAAAAGCAGATTTAGCAGGAGATGCAGATTTAGCAGGAGATGTATCAGAAGGAGATGCAGAAGCAGATGCAGCAGCAGGACATGCAGCAGCAGGACATGCAGCATGAGTCGATACAGAAGGTAATAGAGCAGCAGGAGATTCAGAAGAAGAAGACAGAGAAAGAGATTCAGCAGCAAAAGATGCAGCAGCAGGTAAGGCAGCAGTATATAGAGAAGCAGGATATGCAGCAGGAGGAGATCCAGTAGGAGGAGATAGAGCAGGTAATGCAGCAGCAGGAGATGTATCAGGAGATGCAAGAGCAAGAGATGCAGCATCAGACCCATCAGCAGGAGATGCAGCAGCAGTAGGTGCAGCAGGAGATGCAGTAGCAGGAGATGAAGCATTATCATGAGACGCATTAAGAGGTGCTGCAGCAGGATATGTAGCAGGTGTTTTCGCAGGAGATAAACGTGCAGCAGAGCAGCAGCAGATGTAGCAGGAAATGCCACAGTAGATGCAGGATCAGCAGATACTGCAGCAGGAAATACTGCAGCAGATGCAGCAGGAGATGATATGTAAGGTGATGAAGCTACAGATGCATCAGCTGAAGATGAAGCAGGAGATGCAGCAGCAGGAGGTGCATCAGCAGGTGCATCAGGAGATGAGGCAGCAAAAGTAGAAATTTATAACTTACATGCAGAAGCAGATGCAGCAGCGGATAATTCAGCAGGAGATGCAGCAGCAGGAGAAGCAGAAGTAGATGCAGCAGCAGATAATTCAGCAGGAGATGCAGCAGCAGGAGAAGCAGAAGTAGATGCAGCAGGATATGCAGATTGAGCAGGAGAAGCAATAGGAAGAGAATTTTCAACAGATGCAGCAGGATGTGCAGCATGACGAGATGTAGCAGGACATATAGCAGCAGCAGATGCAACAGCAGATGAATCAGGAAATGCAGCACGAGATGTAGCAGCAGAGATGTAGCCGCAGCTGCAGCAGCAGTAGATGCAACAGGAGATGCATCAGCAGAAGATGCAGAAGGAGTTGCAGCATCAGGAGATGCAGCAGGAAATGCAGCAGCAGGGGATGTAGTAGCAGGAGACGCAGATGGAGATGCAGAAGCAGCTGCAGCATCAGGAGATGCAGCAGGGAATGCAGCAGCAGCAGAAGTAACAGGAGATGCAGCAGCATCATATGCTGTAGGAGATGTAGCAGCAGGAGATGAAGAAGCAGGAGATGCTACAGGCAATTCAGCCAGAGATGCAGAAGGAGGAGATGCAGCAGCAGGAGGTGCAGAGTAGTAGATGAAGAGAAGAAGATGCAGCAGATTGAAATATAGAAGGAGATTCAGCCGCAGAAAATGCAGCAGGAGAGAAAGTGGAATCAGATGCAGCAGCAGATGCACCAGCAAGAGATGCAGCAGCAGATCTATCAGGAGATGCAGCAGTAGATGAAGCAGCAGATGCAGCAGCAAATTGAGCAGTTGCAGCAGTAGTAGATTCATAAAGAGCTGCAGCAGGAAATGCAGTTGAATATGCAGCAGCAGGAGATGCATCTGCAGGTGATGCAGAAGGAGATGCAGCAGGTTACGCTTACAAAGTTGCAGCAGGAGATGCAGAATGAGATGAAGCAAAAGGCGATGCAGAAACAGGAGATGCAGCAGCAGGACATGGATCAAGATATGAAGCAGCAGGAGATTCATTAGGAGATGCAGTAGCACGATATGAAACAGCAGGAGATATAGCAGCAGGAGATGCAGCAGGACATTCAGCAGGAGAAGCAGCAGGAGGAGATGGAACAGGAGATGCAGTAGGAAGAGGTACAGCAGCACCAGATGCAGCACTATAAGCAGCAGAAGGAGATGAATAAGAGATACAGCAGCAATTGATGCAGCAGGAGATTCTGGAGCCAGAGATGCAGAAGAAGTAGATGCATAATCAGGAGATGCAGCACGATATGCATCAGCAGGAGATGCAGCAAAACATACATCAGCAGGAGACACAGCAGCAGGATATGAGGCAGGAGATGAACCAGAAGCAGAAGCAGGAGGAGATGCAGCACCATATGCAGCAGAACATGCAGAACCATATGTAGCAGGAGATACAGCAGCAGATGAAGCAGCAGATGAAGCTGGAGATGTAGCAACACCAGAAGCAGAAGCAGATGCAGCAACAAAGGATGCCGGTTTATACGCAGAAAGAATTGCATCAGCAGGTGATGCTGCTTGTAATTCAGTAGGATATGCACGAGCAAGAGATTTGGCAACAACAGATGCAGCAGGATATGCAGCAGCAGATGCAGCTGCATGAGGTGTATGAGCAGGAGATGTAGCAGGAGATGCATATTCAGCAGGTGATGCACCAGGATATGCAGCATGAGATTCAAGAGAAAGAAATGCAGCAAGAAATTAGCCGGAGATGCAGCAGCAGGAGATGCAACATCAGGAGATTAAGCAGGAGATGCATCAGTAGGAAAAGCATCAGCAGATTCTGCAGCAGGAAATTCCATATAAGACTCTGCAGCAAGATATTCAGTAGAAAACGCAGCAGGAAATTCAGTAGAAAATGCAGCAGGAGATGCAGCAGGAGATATAGAAGAAGATTCAGCAGGAGATGCAGCAGGAGATGCAATAGCAACACAGGCATCAGCAGTTACAGCAGAAAGTGCAGCAGGAGGTTCAGCAGGAGATGTAGCAGCAGGAGATGCAGCCGCAGATGCCTTCAACAGGATATGCAGCTGAAATGCAGAAGCACTAGATGCATCCGTAGCAGACTGAGCAGAAGATGCAGCAGGAAATGGAGATGCTTCTGTAGATGCATACACAGATGCATCCGCAGAGGATGCAGCAGGAGATGAATCAGCAGATGCAGCAGCAGGAGATGCAGGAGAACTTCAAGTAGCAGGAGATGCAGCAGCAGCAAATGTAGCACGAGATGCAGCAGTACATGCAGCAGAAGGAAATGGAGCAGCAGATTAAGGAGATACAGCAGCAGGAAAAGCAGCAGAATATGCAGCAGTAGGTAATGCAGCAGGTGATGCAGCTGCAGCTGCAGAGGCAGCAGATGCAGCAGCAATAGATGCAGCAGCAGATGCATCAGGAGATGCAGATTCAGTAGGAGATGTAGCAGAAGATGCTGTGGAAGGTGATCTAGCAGGAGATGCAGCAGAAGGAAACGCAGCAAGATATGCTGCAGGAGGAGATGCAGTAGGATATGATGCAGGAGATGCAGCAGCAGGAGATACAGCAGGGGATGCATATTCAGCAGTAGATTCAGCAAGAACTTAAGAAGGAGATGCAGCAGCAGGAGAGTTAGCAGGAGATGCAGCAGTAGATGAAGCAGCAGCATATGCAACAGCAGATGCACCAGATGGAGCAGAAAGAGATGCAGCAGTGGATGGAGCATCAGATGCAACGGGAAATGGTGCATCAGGAGATGCATCCGCAGATGCATGGGCAGAGGATGCATCAGGCGATGTAGCAGCAGGAGATACAGGAGCAGGTGATGCCGCAGGAGATGCAGCAGAAGATGCAACACCAGAAGATGCAGCACCAAGAGATGCAGCAGGAGATGCAGGAGCACATGCAGTATCAGTAGATGCAGCAGCAGGAGATGAAGCAGCAGGAAATACAACAGGAATAGATACAGAAGGTAATACAGCAGCAGGAGTTGAAGCAGAATATGCATCAGAAGGAAATGCAGCACCAAGAGATTCAGAGGGAGATGCACCATCAGGAGATGCATAAGCAGATGTTGCAGTAGGTGCAGCACCAGCAGATGCAGCAACAGGAGATGCAGCAGAAGGAGATGCTGCAGCAGCACATGCAGAAGGTGATGCAGCAGTAGGAGATGCAGCAGCAGCAGATGCAGCAAGAGATTCTGCAGCAGGAGATTCAGCAGAAGCCAAAGGATATTCAGCAGCAGACACGGCATCAGGAGATTCAGCAGCAGGAGATGTAGCAGGAGATGCAGAATCAAACGCAGCAGTAGGAGTGGCAGCAGGTGGAGATGCATCAGGACATGCATATTCAGAAGAAGATGGAACAGGAGATTCAGCATCATATGTAGAAGCATGAGATGCCGCAGGAGATTCATCAGGAGATTCAGCAGCAACTGATGCATCAGCAGGAGATGCAGCAGCAGCAGCAGGAGATGCAGAATCAGATGCAGCAGGAAATGAAGATTCAGCAGAAGATGCAGTAGGAAGAGATTCTTCAACATACGCAGCAGCATGATATGATGCAGCAACAGGAGACACAGCAGATTATGGAGAAAGAGGAGATGATGCAGCAGGCACAGCAACAGGAGATTCAGCAGCAAGAGAAGCAGCAGGAGATGCATATTCGGAAGGAGATATGACAGGAGATACGACAGGATATGTAGCGGCATGAGATTCCACAGGAGATTCAGGATGAGATTCAGCAGAAGGAGATGCAAGAGAAGGAGATGAAGCAGCAGGAGATGAAGAAGTAGATGAAGCAGGAGGAGATGCAGCAGCAGGATATGCAGCAGGAGTCGATGCAGAAGGTAATAGAGCAGCAGGAGATTCAGAAGAAGGAGATGCAGAAATAGATTCTGCAGCAGTAGATGCAGACCGAGATGAAGCAGCAAGATATGCAGCAGAAGGAGGTGACGCAGGAGATGCTTCAATACAAGGTGCAACATGAGATACAGCAGGAGATGCAGCAGCAGATGAAGCAAAAGGAGATGCAGAAACAGGAGATGCAGCAGCAGGACATGGATCAAGAGATGAAGCAGCAGAAGATTCATTAGGAGATGCAGCAGGAGGTGATGGAACAGGAGATGCAGTAGGAGGAGATTCAGTAGGAGATGCAGCAGGAGGAGATTCAGCAGGAGATGCAGTAGGAGGAGATGCAACAGGAAATGCATCAGGAGGAGGTACAGCAGCACCAGATATAGCAGTAGCTGCAGCAGAAGATGAATAAGATATGCAGCAGCAATTGATGCAGCAGGAGATGCTGGAGCCGGAGATGCAGAAGAAGTAGATGCAGAAGCAGGAGATGCAGCAGGAAGTGCATCAGCAGGAGATGCTGCTGGAAATTCCGTAGGATATGCAACAACAAGAGATTTGGCAAGAGCAGGAGTTGCAGCAGCAGGAGATGAAGAGGCAGGAGATTCAGCAGCAGGAGATGCAGCATCAGGAGATTTAGCAGGAGATGCATCAGCAGGAAATGCATCAACAGATTCTGCAGCAGGAAATTCCGTAGGAGATTCTGCAGCAGGAGTTTCACTAGATAATGCAGCAGGAGATGCATCAGGAGATATAAAAGGAGATTCAGCAGGAGATACAGAAGGAGATTCAGCAGCAGGGGATGTCGTAGGAGATGCAGCAGGAGATTCTGCAGAAGAAGATTCAGCAGGAGATGCAGCAGGAGATGAAATAGCAACACAGGCATCAGAGGTTACAGCAGGAAGTGCAGCACAAGATTCAGCAGGAGATGTAGCAGCAGGAGATGAAGCCGCAAATGCCTTCAACAAGATATGCAGCTGAAATGCAGAAGCATTAGATGCATTCGTAGAAGATTGAGCAGCAGATGCAGCAGGAAATGGAGATGCTTCTGCAGATGAATCAGCAGATGCACCCGCAGAGGATGTAGCAGGAGATGAAGCAGCAGGCTATACAGCAGCAGGAGATGAAGCAGCAGATGCAGCATCAGGAGATGCAGGAGGACATCAAGTAGAAGGAGATGCAGCAGCAGCAAAAGTAGCAGGAGATGCACCAGTACATGAAGCATCAAGAAATGGGGCAGCAGATTAAGGAGATACAGCAGCAGGAAATGCAGCAGAATATGCAGCAGGAGGTAATGCAGCAGGTGATGCAGCAGCAGGTGATGCAGCTGCAGCTGCAGAAGCAGCAGATGCAGCAGCAATAGATGCAGCAGCAGATGCATCAAGAGATGTAGAATCAGTAGGAGATGTAGCATCAGAAGATGCTGCAGCAGATAATGCAGGAGATACAGAAGCAGGCCAAGCAGCAGTATATGCAGCAGTAATATATGCAGCAAAAGGAGATTAAGCAGGAGATGCAGCAGCAGGAGATGCAGAAGCAGATGCAGCAGCAGGAGAGGTACGAGGACATCTATCAGCAGGAAATGCAGCAGCAGAAGATGCATCAGTAGGCGAATATATAGCAGATGCAGCCAAAGATGCAGGAGATACAGCAGCAGGTAATGCAGCAGCAGGAGATGCTGCGAGATATGCAGAAATAGGAAATGCAGCAGCAGGAGATGTGGTATGAGATCCAAAAGCAGGAGATTCAGCAGTAGATGCAGCAGGAGATGCAGCACCAGCAAATGCAGCAGCAGGAGATGAAGTATCAGATGAAGGAGCAGGAAATGCAGCAGTAGGAAATTCAGCAAGAGGAGATGCAGCAGGAGTTGCAGCAGAAGGAGATGCAGCAGTAGAAAATGCATCAGGAGATGCAGAAGGAGGTACAGCAGCAGCAGCTGCAGCTGGAAATGCAGCAGCAGGAGATGCAGCAGAGTTTGGAGCAGCAGGAGATACAGAAGCAGGAGATCCAGCAAGAAAGCTCCATCATACGATGAATACGCCGATGCAACAGAAGGATATGGAGCAGGAGATGCAGCCACAAGAGATGGAGCAGGAGATGCAGCTGCAAGCGATGCAGCAGGAGATGCAGAAGGAGATGCAGTAGCAGGAGATGTAGCAGCAGGATATGCAGCAAGAGACTGAGCAAGAGGAGATGTACCCTGAGATGCAGCAGCAGGAGATGCAGCTGGAGATGTAGAAGCAAACGAAACAGCAGAAGATGCAGCAGCAAGATAGGCATCAGAAGGAGATAAAGCAGGAGATGCAAAAGCAGGAGATTAAGCTACAGGAGATGCATTAGGAGATGCAGTAGCAGGAGATACAGCATCAGGAAATGCAGCCGCAGTAGATGCAGGAGCAGATTCTGAAAGAGATGCAGCAGCAGGAGATTGATAAGCAAAAGATATAGCAGCAGGAGATGCAGCAGCAGGAAATTCAGGAGGAGATGCAGCAGCAGAAGCAGCAGGTAATGCAGCAGCAGTAGATGAAGTAGGCTTAGAAGCAGCTGTAGATGCAGCAGGGTATATTACAGCAGGAGATTCAGCAGCAGGAGATGAAGCAGGGGAGATGCATCATGAGATGAATCTGCTGATGCATCAGAGGAAGTTACAGAAGGAGATGCAGCAGCAGGAGGTTCAGCAGAGGATGCAGCAGCAATCGATGCAGGTGGAGATCCAGGAAGAGGACATAGAGAAGCAGGAGATGCAGCAGCACATGCAACAGCAAATGCAGGAGATGAAGCAGCAGGCGAAGCAGCAGGAGGAGATTGAGCAGGAGATTCATCAGGAGGTGCAGCAGCAGGAGATGCAGCATTAGGAGATGTACCAGTGGATGCAGCAGCAGGAGATGCTGCAGGGGATTCAGTAGAAGGTGATGCAGCAGCAGATGCAGCAGAAGTGAATTCAGCAGCAGAAGACGCAGCAGTGTATGCAGCAGCAGCAGATGGCGCATCACGTGATGCAGGAGGACATCAAAAAATCAGAAGATGAAGCAACAGGAGATGCAGCAGTAGATTAATCTACAGCAGATGGACCAAAAGATGCAAGAGATGCAGCAGCCGGAGATGCAGCTGGAGATGCAGCAGCAGTAGATTGAGCAAGATATACAGAAGCAGGAGATGCATCAGCAGGAGATGTGGCATGAGAGGCAGAAGAAGATCCTGCAGCAGATGTAGTAGCATATGCAGCACAAGCAGATGCAGCAGCAGGAGATTCAGCAACAGGAGATGCAGCAGTCAGAGATGCAGCAGGTTATGCAGCAGCAGAAGATGCAGCAGCAGGAGTTCAGCAGCAGGAGATGCAGCAGTCAGAGATGCAGCATCAGGAGATGCATCAGTAAATGCAGTGGCAGGAGCTGCAGCAAGAGGAGATGCGCAGATTATGCAGCAGCAGGAGATGCAGCAGGAGATGTAGTAGGATTCGATTCAGCAGGAGATGCAGCAGGAGATTCAGCAGCAGGACATGCAGCAGGAGATGATGCAGATAGAGCTGCAGCAGCAGGAGATGCACCAGGAGATGCAGCAAGAGATTCAGCAGCAGGAGATGCAGTAGGAAATGATGCAGATGGATCTATAGCATCAGGAGATGCAGAATGAGAAGCCGAAGGAGATGCAGTAGTAGGAGATGAAGCAGTATATGAAGCAGCAGCAGATGCAGCAGAAAATACTGGAGATGCAGCAGGAAGAGATTGATCAAGAGATGCAGCAGTAGATGATGCAGAAGCAAGAGATGAAGCAGCAGGAGATTACGCAGGAGATGCATCAGTAGATGATGCAGCAGCAGGAGATGCAGCCGCAGCAGATGCAAGAACATATTCAACAGCAGATTCAGTAGGAGTTGCGGCAGCAGGAGATGAAGCAGCAGCAGATGCATCAATAGATGCCTATTCATCAGGAGATGCAGCAGGAAGAGATGCTTCAGCAGGTACAGTTTCATGAGATGTAGCACGAGATACAGAAGGAGATGCTGTAGGAGAAGAGGCAGGAGGAGATGATACAGCAGACCCAGTAGCAGGAGATGCAGAAGGAGAAGATGCAGCCGGAGATGCAGCAGAAGGAGATGCAGCAGGAGATGCTGCAGCAAGAGATGAAGCATCAGGATCTGCAGAGAAGAAGATGCAGCAGCAGGAGATGCAGCAGCAGAAGATACAGCAGCAGCAGCAGATGCACAAGAAAATGGAGCAGGAGATGTGGCAGGATAAGATGCAGTAGCAGCAGATGCAGCAGGAGATGCAGCGTCTGGAGTTGAAGCAATAGAAGATGCTGTAGAAGATGCAGCAGCAGGTGCATCAGGAGAAGCAGGAGCAGGAGATGCAGCAGCAGGAGATGCAGCAGCAGATATGCAGGAGTAGGAGAGGCAGAAGCAGGAGATATGGCAGCAAGACATGCAAAAGGATATGCAGAAGCAGGAGATGCGGCAGCAGGAGAGGCGCCATGTGATTCAGCAAGAGATGCAGCAGAAGATAGAGAAGCAGGAGATGCACCAGCAGATGTAGCCGCAGGAGATACAGGAATTGCATCAGCTGATGTAGGAGGAGATTTAGCAGGAGGAGAGGCAGCAGCAGGAGATGCAGCAGGAGATGCAGCAGCAGGAGATGCAGCAGTAGATTCGGCTGCATCTCCTCTGCTGCCTCTCCTACTGCATCTCCTCCTGTTTCATCTTTTGTTGCATCTCCTGCTGCTGTATATCATGGTGCATATACTCTTGCTACATCTCCGGCTGCATCTCCTGCTGCATCTCCTGCTGCATCTTCTGCTAGTGCATGTTCTGCTACATTTCCTGCTGATGCATATCATGCTGCTGTATTTCCTGATGCATCTCTTTCTGCTTTATCTTTTTCTGCATATGCTGCTGCATCTCTTCCTGCTGGATCTCCTGCTTAATCTCCTCCTACTACATCTTCAGCATATGCTGCTGCATCTGGTGCTGCTTCACCTATTGCTGCATCTCCTGCTATTGCATCTGCTGCTGCAACTCCTGCTACTTCATCTGCTGCTGAATCTACATCACCTCTTTCATCTGCTGCCTGCATCTCCTGCTGCTGCATCTCCTGCTGCTGCATCTCCTGCTACAACTCCTTCTGCAGCATCTACTTTTGCATCTCCTTCATCTGCATCTCTTGAGGTATATTCTGCTGCATTTCCTTCTGCATCTTCTCCTGCATCTTTTGTGGCTTCATCTCCTGCTGCTGTATCTTCTGCTGAAGAATCGCCTTCTGCTCTATCTCCTGCTGCTGCATCTCCTTCTGAATGTGATGCTGAATCTACTGCTGAACACGCATCCCCTGCTGCTGCATTACCTGTTGCATCTCCTCTTGCAGCATATCTTACTGCATTTCCTTCTGCTGCATCTCCTGCTGCATCTCCTTCTGCGGAATCTCCTGCTGCGTCATCTGCCGCAGCATCTTCTGCTGCTACTTTTCCTACTGAATCTGCATCGCCTGATGCATCTGCTGCTGCATCTATTGCTGCTGCATCTGCTGCCGCTGCAGCTGCAGCTGCATCTCCTGCTACTGCATCTCCTCTTGCTGCATCTTCTGCTGCATTTCCGGCTACCGCATCTCCTTAATTTGCTGCTGCATCTGCTGCTGATTCATGTAATGCTGCATCTCCTGCTACAATCCCTGCTGCTACATCTCCTGCCACTTGATGTCCTCCAGCATCTCCTGCTGCTGCATCTTCTGATCATGCATCTGCAGATGCATCTGCAGAAGTATCTCCATTTCCTGCTGCATCCTCTGCTGAACCTCCTGCTGCTGCATCTAGTGCTTCTGCATTTCCTCCTGAATGCATCTGCGGCTGCATCTCCTGCTGCTACATCACCTGCTGAATCTCCTGATGCACTTCCTGCTGTAACCTCTGATGCATATGTTGCTACTTCATCTCCTGATGCATCTCCTACTGTATCTCCTGCTCAATCTTCTTCTGCAGAATCTCCTCCTGCAACTCCTGCTCATGTATCTCCTGCTGCATTTCCTACTACATCTCCTGCTGGTGAATCTCCTTCTATATCTCCTGCTACATCTTCTGCTCAATCTTCCGCTGAATCTCCTGCTGCAGACTCTCCTACGGCATTTCCTGCTGCAGAATCTCCTGCTACATTTCCTGCTGATGCATCTCCTGCTGAATCTCCTGCCTCTTCATCTCCTACTGATGCATCTCCTGCATCTGCTGCATCTGCATCTTCTTCTACTGCTTCTCCTGCTAATGCATCTCCTTCTGCATCTCCCACTGCTACATCTCCTTCTACATCTCCTCCTTCTCTGCTACTTCATCTCATGCTGCATCTCCTGCAGCATCTCCTACTGTTGCAGTTCCTGCTGCATCTGCTGCTGCATTGCCTGCTGCTGCTTTTGGTGTTGCTACATCTCCTGCTGCATCTCCTGCTGCATCTCCTGCTGCATCTCCTGCTGCTGCATTTCCTTCTGCATTTCTACTTAATCTCCAGCTTCATTTTCTGCTGCTGCATCTCCTGCATCTGCTGCTGCTGCATCTTCTTCTACTGCATCTCCTGTACTACTGCATCTCCCTGCTACTTCATCTCATGCTGCATCTCCTGCTATGCACCTCATGCTGCTGCATCTGCTGTTGCATCTCCTGCTGCATCTCCTGCAGCATCTCCCTGCTGCTGCAGTTCCTGCTGCATCTCCTGCTGCAATCACCTGCTGCTGCATCTGCTGCTTCTTCTGGTGTTGCTACATCTGCTGCTGCATCTGCTGCTGCATGTCCTGCTGCATCTCCTGCTGCTGCATTTGCTTCTGCATTTTCTACTTCATCTCCAGCTTCATCTTCTGCTGCTGCATCTCCTTCTGTATCTTCTGCTGTTTCATATCCTGCTGCCTCTACTCTGCTGCATCTCCGGAATCTGGTGTTGTATCTGCTGCTACTTTCATCTACTGCTGCATCTCCTTCTTCATCTCCTACTTGCTGCATCTCCTGCTGCACTTGTTTCTACATTTTCTACTTCATCTACTGCTGCATCTCCTTCTTCATCTCCTACTGCTGCATCTCCTGCTGCCACTTGTTTCTACATTTCTACTTCATCTACCTGCTGCATCTCCTGCTGCTGCATCTCCTGAATCTGCTGTTGTTGTATCTGCTGCTATTTCATGTACTCCTGCATCTCCTGCTGCCGTATCTCCTGCTACGTGCTCTGCAGATGCATCTGGCGGGATGCATCTACTGATGCCTTGCATATCCTGCTACATCTGCTGCTGAATCTCCTGCTACTGAATCACCTGCTGCTTGGCCTCTCCTACTGCATATCCTGCTGAATGCATTTGCGGATGCACCTCCTGCTGCTGTGGTTCCTGCTGCTGCATCTCTTGCTGCATTACCCTACTGCAAACGGCTGCTGCATCTACTGGTACTTCATCTACTGCTGCATCTCCCTACATCTCCTGCTTGCCTCATACTTTTCTCTATGTTCTGCTGCATCTACTGCTGCTGCCTCTGCTGGTGCATCCTGCTGCTGATCTGATCCTGCCTGCTCCATCTCTTCCTACTGCATCCCCCTATCTGCTGCATCTGCAGCATATGCTGCTTCATCTAGTGCTGCTTCACCTACTGCTGTAACCCCTGAAAATTTCCTGCTGCTTGCATCTGCTGCTGCATCACCTGCTGCACCTCCTGCTTAATCTCCGGAAGCATCTCCTGCTGCATTTTTCTGCTTGGTGCATCTCCTGCTGCATTTCAGGCTGGTGCATATCTTGCCTCATATCCTGCTGCTGTAATCTCCTTCTGATGTATGTTTTGCTGCATCTCCTGCCTGACTTGCATCTACTCCTTGCATCTCCTGCTTCTGCATCTACTTCTTCCACATCTCCAGCTCCAGCATCTCCTGCTTCATCAATTGCTGCTTGCATCTCTTATGCATCTCGTTCTGCTGCATAGGCTGTTGCATCTCCTGCTTAATCTCTTCCTGCTCCATCTCCTGCTTAATCTCTTCCTGCTGCTGCATCATCTCCTTTTTGCATCTCCTGCTATGGCATCTCCTGCTGTATCTGCTGCTTTCTGCATCTCCTGATGTATCCCCTGCTGCTTCATCTCATACTGCTGCATCTCATGCTGCATGACCTGCTGCTATATCTCCTGCTGCTTTCATATCCTGCTCCTGCATCTCTTGATCCATGTCTTGCTGCTGCATCTCATATTTTCTGCATCTCCTTCTGCTTCATCTGCTGCTTGCATCATTATCTGCTGTAATCTCATGTTGTACCTTCTATTGAAGCATCTCCTCTGTCATCTCCTTCTGCTGCATATCCTGCTGCTGCTCATCTCCTTCTGCATCACCAGCTGCATCTCCCTTCTGCATCACCTGCAGATGCATCTCCTGCTATATCTCCTGCTCCTGCATATTCATTCTGCATTTCCTGCTGCAGCTCTTTATGAATCTACTACTTCTGCATATGCTGAATTTCCCTGCTGCATCTCCTGATAGATCTCCTGCTGCTGGCATCTCCTGCTGCTGCATATGCTGGTTGCATTCCTCTTTCTGCTGCATCTTACTGCTGGCATCTGAAGATTTTTCTCTTCTTGCTGCATTTACTGCAGCTGCTTCTCCTGGCTATATTTCCTTCTGCTGCATCTTCTTCAACTTCATCTACTACATCTGCACCTCCTGGCTGCTGCAATCTCC